>PVIH01016597.1:0-45016 GCA_004025045.1 Sigmodon hispidus
TTTTTTTTTTTTTTTTGTTTTTTTTTTTTTTTTTTTTTTTTTTTTTTTTTTTTTTTTTTTTTTTTTTTTTTTTTTTTATATGAAGCTGACTATTGTTTGATAGAGATCTGTGATTAATTTTATTGGGATTTTGATGGAGATTTCATTGAATCTTTAGATTGAATTAGGTAAAATTGCCTTTTTTAATATGTTGATCCTACTTATCCAAGAACAGGGGAGATCTTTCCATTTTCTGATATCTTCTCTAATTTCTTTTTTCAATGACTTAAAGTTCTTGTAATACAGATATTTTACTTTTTTAGTGTGAAACACTTCAAGATATTTAATGTTATATACAGATATTTTAAATGTTAATGCTTCCCTTATTAATATTTAAGCTTTTCTACCATTTTTGTGTAGAATGACTATTGATTTTTTTAAATTGATCTTGTATCCTGCTATCTTGCTGAAGGTGTTTGTGAGTTGTAGAAGTTCCCTGGTAGAATTTTGGGGGTTACTTATGCACATAAGCTTATCATTTGCAAATAATAGTACTTTGACTTTTTCTTTTCCCATTTGTATGTCATTAACCTCCTTTTAATTCTTATTGGTCTAGCTAAAATTGCAAGAAATATATTCAAAAGTTTTGGGGAAAGTAGACAGCTTTGTCTTGTTCCTGATTTTAGTGAGATTGATTTGATTTTCTTTCCATTTAGTTTAATGCTGGCTGTTGACTTGCTCTCAATTGTCTTTATTATGTTAAGGTATTTCTCATGTACTCCGGGTCTCTCCAGGACTTTTATCATGAAGGAGCATTGAATTAATACAGTGAAATTTTGAAGATATTTCAGTTTTTAAAAGATACTCTTAATATAAAAAACTAAATTTTTAAAGTGTTGAGCTTGTAGAACCTATGGAATTTTTGAGTTTGTAAAAAGTTTTATGATAAGATATTCATATTAATATGTCATCTTGGGAAAGAACAAAAAAAGGAAAGGTTGTAGCTTAACAGTAATGTTTTTGTATGTCAAGTTGATAAGAACTCAGTTGTGCTGGCTAGTTTTATGTCAGTTGACTCAGTTAAACTCATTTGAGAGAAGGAACATTAAAAAGATACCTCAATAAAATAGGGCTCAAGGCAGGCCTTCAGGAATTTACATAATTAATGATTGGTGCTGGAAGATGGAGACCATTGTGTGTGTTGGTGTTAATATAAGGATTATAATAGAAATCAGACTTAGCAAGCCAGTAAGCAGCACCCCTGACATAACCTCTGCATCAACTTCTGCCTTGAGGTTCTGGCCTTTTTTGAATTTATACTCTGACTCCTTTCAATCATAGACTACAATGCAGAAATGGAAGCCAAATAAACTCTTTCAACTGCAATTTACCTTTTCGTCATGGTGATGAATCTCAGCAATAAAGATCTTAACTTAGGCACTGTATTAGTGTATTTTCTGACAAATTTCTTCATTAGTTATAGATATACTTTAGTTCTCTCTCTCTCTCTCTCTCTCTCTCTCTCTCTCTCTCTCTCTCATCTCACTCTCTCATTCCATATAAGACCTGGTACCTTTAAATTGGCCTATAATTTGGGATTTTTATGGGAATTACATCAAATTATTCTTGAACTCTTTGTCATAGCAAAAATTAAAGCACATGGAGATGGAAGAGAACACAGAATGTGCAAATACAAATGTAATTAAAATATAATAGCAGAAGGATTTCCAATGCTGTGACACAAAGATAGTCCTTTATAGAAAACTCTTAAAAGAGAAAAGACACAAAAATTGTCAGAGAAAAAATAAGAATAAAGTCACAATCGTAAAGTCAAATTTTCTGTGTATGCATATGATGTGACTATATATTTAAAAGTTCCAAAGGATTCCTATAAAGAAGCCCAAGATATAATAAACACTTATATTATGTTAGTAAGATATAAAACTAATACACATAGCTACTTATCTATCTTGTATGTTAAAGATGAACTCTGAGCAATTATTAAATAATAATGAATTGGATAAAAATAAATAATAATAATATATTCAAAGTTTTAAATATTCTGCGAAATAAAAACTATGAATTACTGAGTAAAAATCTGCAGAAAACATTAGAATATGGCATGGATTTTCAAATAAATGGCAAATATGATTTAAATGGTCATATACAAAATTTTAATGTAATTCCCCCAAAAATCCCAAATACACAATGAAATCCTGAGTGAAATGCAGTGGTAAAATTATGACAGTACCAAATTTTGAATTATATTACAAATCTATAGTAACAAAAACAGCTCTGTACTGCATACAATGCTATGTGTATAGAACAATGAGCTAGATTATATGATCTACAATGTATGCTTCCAATTGTAGTCATTTGAGTCTTATAATAAGTAAACACACATTGGGAAAAAAGACAGCCTTTTAAGCAAGAAGTCTTAAGAAACTGGATATTCATATGAAGATAAAATAAGAAAATAACTAAAACTTATAACTATAATAGTCCTCAAAGTTGCACTGAAACACTGAAAATATTACAGATAAGCAAAATGAAAATACTTGAAGATTTAGACATTGTCAATGATAGGATATGAAGGTGAGGAGCTTATTGTATAAATGTGTGAAATTCTTAAAAGTAAATGTAAATTATAATAGACTACAAAATAACAAAATTATCAAGGAATTATTTTATTCAGGACATTTATTTTCAAGACACAGGAAGATATGTGTCATGGTTAGGGTTTTTGTTACTGTAAGTAAACACAATGACATGGTAACTCTTTTGAAGGAAAACATTTAAATGGAATGGCTGCTTAGTTTCAGAGATTTATTTTATTACCATCATTATGTGACCTCCTGGCATTCACATATATCTTGATCTTAAAGCAGCAGAAAGTAAACTGTGTCACTGTGTGTGACTTGAGCTTATATAATACGTCAGTTCTCACACCCGCAGAGACATACTTTCTTCTGAGCTACTCCAATAATGCCACATCTCCTAATAGTGCCACTCCCTATGAACTTATGGGAATCAATTTTATTCAAACTACCACATTTGTTCTCTTTTCATCAAAAGCATGTAAAAATATTATACTGAAAAGTGTATTTAGTGTAACTTCAAAAGTCACCAAGTCTCTAACAGTTTGAACATTTTTTAATGTATTCATAGAAATGATGACAACAATAGGTATACGAGTGCTGGGATAGGAAATGACTCAGAAATATGTTAGATTATTATAATTTATTATGTTCCTTCTACAGCATATGTTCAACAAAACTAAATGCTTCTCTCAGCTTTCAATAATTAGAGTATATAGTTGGTTGATTTTGAGTAATCCACCACCCAGAACCCAATTAAATTAATCTCGGAGGCTCAATCTTAATTAAAAATGTACAGCCTTAGCTTTGCTCATTTCCAGTTATTTTTTTATTGACTTAAATCATTTTATCACCATTATGTCCCTAGACTTTTACCATTTTCTTACTTCTGTAGATCTTATTCTTAATTTGTGCCTTGCTATTTGGCTTGGTAACAGAGCTCTATAATCTCTTGTTCTCTTTTCTGTTGCTTTCAGGTTTTTCCTATTTACTATGCCCTCCAACCCCCCATAGTCTTTCTACTTCCTTGTTGCTAGCTGTTCAGCTATTTATTAGACCATCAAGTGTTTTAGGCAAACATAACTCAGCTTTACAGACTTCAATCAATACAACATAAAATAATGCTACTCATGTTTGCATCATTAAAACAAATGTTCCACAGCACAAACAAAAGTGGCAGATATTAAAAAGATATTCTATGTTCATAAAACAAAGTATGGCACCAAAACCAGAATAATAGCACATTATAATATTCATTTGTCTTTTCATTCTTTCACAATGAATTATAATTGACAATTTTATTGCATACATATACAAATGTACTTTCCAATGCACTTGATAATTCTTTGGAAATCCAGATATGGAAATAGGACTCTTCATAAACCTAAGAAAAGAAAAAAGAGAGCAAAAGCAAACAGCTTAAAGTCTCAAGGGAGTATCCATGATCAAGACATAGAACTGTAATAGAATTTCTTATATTGTGTATTAGGAAAAACCACCAAACACTAATGATTTTTGAATATCAAATGGTACATGACTATAGATATAAAACTTACTTTTCTTTTACTCCACTTGAAACCACCTGCAGTAGGAATTTTAGACTAGAATATATTACCAATGTCATGTCAGGTTGCTCTGTCCCCATGAACAGAATTAGCATACATATGGTCAGAGCAGTTCTATTTACATATTATACAAATTTGTCTAATTCTCAGTGGTCTTAGTAGATATAAGCCTTGTCAGGACATTCAGATTTTAATCTTCTTCCCCAACTTATATTTTTCCCCAGGTTAGCTTGAATGTTAGAACCAAAACAGTAGCATCTCATGCATAGGAATTTTGAGATTAAAGTCTTGCAGGGAATATTCAAGTAATCATTTTAAAATTACTTAAATAAATTGTTCATATATTTTGTTTACATTTTTATTAGAACAGTCTACTTTTTTATAAGGACAATATACTTCCTAGTGATTTTGGATGATATTAAACTAATAATATTTTTATTAACTCATCAGTTAGCATAAATATATCCTGTTATGATAATAATATTTTAGGTTGCTTGGAAGGTATTATTTGAATTCAAATTTTTCTATTATTGTTTATAAAATTTACATAATTGTAGTATGAAATTTTGCCAGACTAGCCATAAGATTATGACAAGCAGTCCCAAATATGCCACCCACAGCTACCTGGTCCCAAACAAATAATCACACAAAGTCTTACATTAATTACATCCTACTTGAACTATGGCTCATGTATATTGCAAGCTACATCTTGTATCTTAACTCAACCAATTTTCATTAATCTGTCTTGCCACATGGTCCATGAACATAACTAAAAGGAAAAAGGTGCAAAGAGAGAGAGAGAGAGAGAGAGAGAGAGAGAGAGAGAGAGAGAGAGAGAGAGAGGCTGTGACTGCTGCCAAAGAGAGAACAAAATGTTAAATGAATTTAGGTAAGTTACAAGATACATGGAAAGTAATAGGTTAATACTAATGGGATAAGATTTGAAAGCTAGCTAGCAATATGCCAGAGCTATAGGTCAAACACCACGCAATTAATATAACCTTCTGTGTTTTTCTTTGAGACTTTGGGAAATCTGGTCTAGATCTTGGAATTAGTCCAGGCCAGAAACTCCCTATTACATATAATTATGTCTTGTATTATTGAACTTTAAAAGTTTACTTCTATATGTGAAAATAGTGTTACATTTATACAAATACATATACTCTAATTAATTTGTAATAATATTTAAGAAATAAAATACCAATATTCAACTTCATATTAATATATAAACAAACCAATTTCTTTTTAATACTACATTTGATGCATAACAAAATTACTTCCACATTCAGTTTTCCTAACTAATTAGATTTGCAACATTTCCTATGGCCCACAACTACTACCACAGTTGAACAATGAACTTAATTGTAGCTCCCTGTCAGTTCCTTTCATTTGTATAAATCACAAATCATCCAAAGTAAAGCAAAGTTGTAAAACCTCACAGTAATTTCTTGTTAACATTATTTTTAGGGGCAAAGACACATTCCTCACCAACACTATTGAAAGTCCAAGTTGTCAAGCATGATCTTTTTATGTCCTTGAGGCTATTCTAATTATGTTTATTTAATTGTTCTTTTTATGCCTATTTGCTTATATAACTTAGAAGATTTTCACTTAAAATAGAACAGCAGGGAGGAAAACATGTTTTTGTATCATTTGTATCACTTTGCTCTTTCAGAAATGTCAATGCTTCACACATTTGTGCCTTTATGTGAAACTTAGAAATATTTTTAACATTCATAGCAAGCTGAAGGGTAAAATTTCAGAGAACTTGTTATTTTGACAAATACTAGACATTAAGTGTAAAGACTAAAACTATATTAATGCTTTGAGATACAGAACTTGAGGATACAGTGATCTTATAAATCCAGCAATTCATGAGATTGAGCAGAAAAGTTACAAAGCCAAAGTTCACCTGAGCTGCAGTGTGATTTCAAGGCCAGTCTGTAAAATTTTGTGATTATATACAATCAAAAAGTAAAACGTAGCTATATAACAAAAACAAAAATGTGTAGTGTATAAATATGTAAAAGAGTACTTAAATATATAGTTTCAATTACAAGCATCATTAAATAAATGAATGAATGAGTGAACAAATAACCACAACTATTTTGTGATTTATAGAAATTATCTTTGTCTTTGTATAGCTTTAAATAATTATTTATTTTGTTCATAGGTTCTTTGTATCATTATTATAATGAATATAAATGAACTAATATTTACAGTATATCTTATAAATAATTATTGTTGATACATGCCAAAGTTTACATTTTATCTATCACTGTCATCTCACTAAATTACTACTTAATTTTCTCAAATATTTTGAGTACTTTCTCATTTGCCTATTATACCACCAGAAAATTATAAACTGCATCCCTTTTTATATGTCAAAACACATACTATTATTTTTATTGAATATGTTGGCCAAACTTGTCTAGGTCATGTTATATTAGTTAAAATTAATATCATTTTCTTCCTCACAAAACTTAGAGAATAACCTTGGATTTATTATTAAATATGAAAATTGACATCAGATATTTATGTCATTCTTACTATGTTTATATTTTTAACTATTGATTGGAATAATTACATAAAAATATATTTTTATGTAATTTTTGGTGTTCAGTCACCTAGTCACAACTGTATTTTTGAATGTCATTTGCCATTATTACTATCAAAATTGGCACAATATTTAGTCTTTATTTTATTGACTAATATTTTATGATATTATAATTGAATCTGATACATATTGTTATTCTTTATATCCTATTTAATTTTAACATATGTTCATGCCACATTTTACAATATATGGCTTCTAAAAAAATTTTCTTAAATTTCTAAGTAAAATAGAAACAAGAAAATTAAAATTAATTTATTTTAAACTTCATTAACTCTTATTTGATAGATATTTATTTAATATTATTCTTTTTTCATGCTTATTTTTCCTTTATTGTTATTTATTTGTATATAGCATAATTTATTGTGGAGTCAATTTTGGTTGAACATCTACTGGTAACACACCAATGTGTTACTAATAATTCAGTTATCCAAAGTAAAAATATATTTATGAACATTTAAAATTTTATAGAGCAAGGAAAGTTATAAATCAAAGAAAATTTAAAATAAATACATTGGTGGGCTTTAAGGTTTATATTACAAATGTGTAGCAAATTAAAGCTTTCTGGGAAAATACATATCTCCAGTTTCTGTCAGCTTGTAGTAAGGATAAATTACTGGAGTCAATAAGGTAAAAATTAGCCTGTAGTATGAAAGGCAAATACTTCAGGTTTTTGGAAATATATATATATATGGGGGGATATTTGTTTGTGTATGTGTGTAGGTGTTTGTATGTCTGTGTGTGTATACATGTATGTATATAGGGGTTTGAAAGAGGAAATGTTATGATAAAACAATACAGATAAAAGTGTGTAACATTACTTGTGACATGAAAGTGGAATGGAGACTACTGGCGAAAGACTAGAAAATGTGAGGAGGTCAGGAGAAGGTAAAGTGCAACAAGTTAAAAAATACATAAGAACTATGTGATAAATTATTACTTTTATACTAATTTTGAGATGTAATTTATATTTTAAAGTATGTATTAATCGAGTTTCCAGAACTTCCTTTCCTTTATATTCTGGACATGCACCACTGTTTAAGATAGGGTAACTTAATGCTGGGTTTCCTAATGTTCAGTCAATTTCATTCAAATTGCAACATATTTAATAAATATTATCTAGGCAGTTTAGTAAACAAATAAAACTAAATTTATATTTTCAGACTTGGAAATGTTGTTATCCCATCATTAATCACTCAGACCAAAATTTACAAATATCTTTATGTGAATTAAGGAGTGATTATTTTATGTATATTAAATATCAAGAGAGATGTAAACAATCTCAACCTATAATTTCTATTATTACAAATTTATAATTCTTTATATTTTCTCATTTATTATTTTATTTTTAAAATATTTTTCATTTAAAAGTTTTTTTTTTTAAATTTTACATACCAACTACAGTTCCCCTTCCCTCCTCTCCTCCTACTAGCCCCCAGCTTCTCCCCACCCTACCCCTCATCCACATCTCAGAGAGGGTAATGACTCTTCCAGGGGGTCAATATAGTCTGTATATAAAGTTGAGGCAGGGCTAAACCCATCCACCATATGAAAGCTGAGCACAGTATCCCTCTATAGGGAATGGGCTCCAAAAAGCCAGTTCATATACTAGAGATAAATCCTGATCCCACTGCCAGAGGCCCCCAAAACTGCCCAAGCCACACACTGCCTTCCACATTGGGAGTTCCTAGTTCATTCCCATGCATGTTTTCAGTTGTCATTGCAGAGTCACGGATGGCACAGTAGCAAATTGAGTTGAATTTTAGAAGACCAAATGCAGATGGATACTGATTCCACATAACATCATTTTTAAAAAAGGTAAAGATCCAAGACATTCTTGCTAAAGATTTTTCCATCTTTCAATGACATAAGAATGCTTTTGCTTAAGGCCTACTAATGAGTGAGTGCATCCCCTGCTTACCTTTCTGGGTTTGTGAGACCTCACTCAGGAGGATATTCTCCAAATTCATCCATTTTCCAGCAAATTTTAGGATACAATTTTTTTCTTACTGCTGCATACTACTCCATTGTGTAGATGTACCACAGTTTGGTAATCCATTCCTCAGCTGAGGGGCATCTAGGTTGTTTCCAGGTTCTTGCTATCATGAATAATGCTGCTATGAACATAGTTGAGCTAGTATAAAATGCGTACAAATGTGCATCTTTAGGATCTGTGCCCAATAGTGGTATTGCTGGATCATTGGGGAAATTGACCCTCAGTTCTCTGAGAAACTTCAATAACTTTTAAAATTATACACAAATCAATCAATAACCTGGAAAAAAAAAAGTAGTATTAAAAGGCCAAGTAGATAACTCAGTGTGTAACTACTTGTTTCCAAGCCTGACAACCTAAGTTTAATTCCCAGAAGAAAATAAAAATATAAATCCACATAATATATGTACCAGAACACATACAAACACACACACACTGAGTAGGTGATTATTTCAAATATTTGGAAATATTATTCTTCAATTAATGAGCTTTGGTTACAACTACAAAAATAACAAGATTTATATATAGTATATTAGAATATATGGTATACGAGTGAAGAAAAACAATAAATCCATGTTGGTGGAAAAAGTGTAGGGGAGTGGATGAGTGGGAGGATAGTTAAGGTGTGACATGGGGAGGTTGTGACATCACAAAGCCAGTTTGCTAAGTTGTTAGCAACAAACCACCTATCAACTGATAGGAATTTAGTTCAGAAATTTATGAGGCTTTCCCTAGGTCTCCTGGAGTTCCCTTTGTCGTAATTCAAGAGTCCAAAGCACTGAAGGCAGCTTTCAAGGATATGGAGGAGGCTGAAGGTAGTCCAGTGGAAACCCAAGACCCTAGTGAAAAAGGTACCTCCTCTTTCAGGGAAAGACTTGCCAGGAGTTATAAGAAAAAGTTTCATGACAGCCAGAAGCCTCGGAAAGGATACCTGCTGCCTTCTGCGTCTTTGAAGATCCTCCGGGTCTGGCTCTATAAACACCGTTTCAATGCCTACCCTAACGAAGAAGAGAAGCAAATGCTCTCCAAGAAGACCAATTTATCTGATCTTCAGATCTCCAAATGGTTTATAAATGCCCGCAGACGCCTTCTTCCAGAAATTCTTAAAAAAAAATCAGACAAACTTAACCTTGAAGGAAAGACTGTAGAAGCATCCGAGAGACAGCACACCAGTCCACCAGAGGATGTTAAGGAACAGCCTTATGTGCCAGCTGAGAAGCAGGATCTGCCCCTGACAATATTCCAAGAATGTCAAGAGAAACTACCAGATCTGAGGTCTTCCTCCAGCCAGGAGATGATCACTGAGGCCCATGCAGAGAATGTAGGCAATATTTTCACCAGGAAGCCTTTGTCTTCTCCAGAATCTGCATGGCCAGAGGAAAACCCAGATTTTAGCAGCTTCTACATGCTTGTTGATGCTGCTGTACAGAAGGCAACTGAACTGGACAAGCAGAAGAAGCAAAATCCTAATCTGTAATCTCTATCCTCACCTACTTAACAGTTCACATAGTCAGTTCTTTGTACTCTGGTTGTTTCAATTATGGTAAACCTGATTTAATGTGCAATGCCACCTTGTAATGTCATTTTGTTACATGTTTTATCCTCATCTTGAGAAACATTTTCCATTATCACATTTTAATTTTTCAGAATATGTCAGTGTTTTCTGATGAAACTCACTAGCCATGATTATCAAATGTAACACATTTCTAAAGTTATTTTCTTACCCAGGGCTTATGTAATATATATCTGATATTATAAGCATGTGAGCTTCATCAGACAAGTTTGTTCATTGCTAATCTCAATTTCTCCGCTCCTGGTATATATCCTAGATGCCATGACATAATTCTTTCTCTCTTTTTTTGTTAGCTATCTTTATTTGTACAGATAATAAAACAGAAATATTCCAAAACCAATTTTTAAGACACGAGTCTCCATATTTTAATGTTTCCTCTTTTAAGCTTTTAACTCATTGTTTCATTTCATATAGTTATTCTGAGTAGAGGCTTATGAAAGTCAAAATAATATAAATTCATAAATATTGGGAGGGTAAAGATAATCTCTTTATACAAATAATAGTGAAAATTTGGTATGGTAATTTCATGGAGGACTTCAATTGGTAGTTTACTGTTGCCAACTTTTAGTTTGTTCACTGGGTTTGGAGAATGTTTTGTTAGTTTTAATTATTTGCATCACAGGAAATACTGTAACAATAAATTCCTTTGAAGCAATCTGTAGATAATTTTTAAGGGAAAAGGAATTAATTTAGAACACTTTTGTAGAACAGAAATTAAACTCAGGTTATCTATATTCTTTTTGTTTTACTTAAACATATATCACTTTCAGTTTAAGTACTTGACGTGATGAGAGTTTGTGGGAAGGTAAATTCTTCAAATAGCTCCCACAATAAGGCTGAGTAATTTGTAAACTCATAAGATTACTGTCCATAATTCTGGACCAAGTTCAAGATATGAGCAGACACAAGAAATGGGAGTAATGGGGATAATGGTGATAATGTTCCCCCTGTCTGTTTTACATGCATACATTGATCTGTTGATCTATTTCACCCCTTCACGTTGGCTTCTGATTGCTTCCTGAAGCCCTGCAACTTCACAATTGGCGTTGAGGATTAGCTTTCCAGTTATGAATGTTTTGGAGACACAGACATCAGGTCATAACAATGCGTGGAGAGTTTCCCAGAAAAAAGTAGGAGTCTAGGTATGGGGACTGCATAAGTTATACAGTTTGTTTCTGCAAACCAGTGGTTGTGAATGAGAGGAGCAGCAGCTGGCAGGGATGACTTCATAGCTCAGTGTTAGGAGGCTGAGATTCAATTTATGCATAAGTGCTGCAATTATATATATATATGTATATATATACATATACATATATATATAACAGGATCTGATGTATCCCTAGGTTGGTCTTAAACTAACTTTTAAAATAAGATTTACTTATTTTATTAAAATTATTCTAAGTAAAAAGAAAGCTCAGGGCCAGATAGTTTCAGTGAAGAATTCTACCAGATATTCAAAGAACTGATACAAATATTCCTCAAACTATTCCATACAAGAAACCAAAGAAACATTGTCAAACTCTTTTTATGAGGCCAAAATCACCCTGAGACCAAAGCAACTCAAAGATGCAACTAAGAAAGGGAATTACAGACCAATCTCGTTCATGAACATTGATGTAAAAATACTTAACAAAATTCTGGCAAACTGAATACAACACCATATAAAAAAGAAGGCACTCACCATCATAAAGCAGGCTTCACCACAAAAACACAGCGATGTTTCAACATAAGAAAAACAGCAAAGGTCATCCATCATATAAACAAATTGTAGGAAAAAGCACCTGATCATTTCCTTAGAAGCTGAAAAAGTCTTAGAAAAAATTTCGAAATTTCGACACTCCTTTGTGATAAAACACCTCGAGAGATAAGGAATTAAGGAATACAGGCAAAATACCTAAAAAAAAAAAAAAACAATGACAATGTATAACAAAATGTATAACAAGCCCATGGCCAAACTCAAACTAAATGGAGAAAAAGGCAAAGAAATTCCACGAAAATTAAGAGGTAGACAAGGCTGTCCCCTCTCCCGTTATCTACTCAATATACTTCTCAAAGTTTTGGCTAAAGTAATAAGAGAATGAAGGGTGATTAAGGGGATTCATATTGGAAAAGAAGAAGTGAAACTATCTTTATTTGTAGGTGATATGATTGTATACATAAGTGATCCACAAAATTCTACCAGGGAAATCCTACAGCTGATAAACACCTTCAGCATTGCAGCAGCATATAAGATTAACTCAAAAAATTCAGTAGCCCTACTATAAACTAAAGTTAAAAGGGATAAAAAAATAAGGGAAACATCACCCTTTAAAAATCTGCAAATAGAATGAATTAACCTGGCATAACTATAATAAAAGGAGTAACAGATCTGTTTAAAAATACTTTAAATCACTGAAGAACAGAATTGAAGAGGTTAGCAGAAAATAGAAAGATCTCCCATGTTCCTGAATAGGTAGGATCAACATAGTAAAAATGGTAATCTTACCAAGAGCATTCTACAGATTGAATGCAATACATATCAAAATCCCAACAAAATTTTCTAAGACCTTAAAAGAACAATACTCAATTTCATTTGGAATAACAGGAAAGCCAGGAATGCCAAAACAATTTTGCTCAACAAAAGAACTTCAGGAGGCAACACCATCCCTGACTTCAAGATATACTATAGAGCTACAATAATAAAAGAAGCTTGGTACTGGCATAAAAACAGATTTTTCAATCAATGGACTCCAATTGAAGATCTTGACTTTAGTCCACAAACCTATGAACATCTGATTTTTGACAAAGAGGCCAAAAATATTCCATGGAAAAAAGGTAGTATCTGTAACAAATGATGTTGTCAAAACTGGAATATTGTGTATAAAAAATGCAAATAGATGTAAACCTCTCACCCTGCACAAAATTCAAAACCAAGTGGATCGAAGACCTCAACATAAACCCAGCTACACTGAACTTGATAGAAAAGAAAGTGGGTAATACCTTCCAATGCATTGGCACAGGTGACCACTTACTACATATAACACCAGTAACACAGACACTAAGAACAACAATCAATAAGTGGGACCTCCTGAAACTGAGAAGCTTCTGTAAGGCCAAGGATACAGTCAATAAGCCAAAATGACAGCCTACAGAATGGGAAAAGGTTTTCAGTATTCCTACAAGTGACAGAGAACTGATTTCTAAAATTTGTAGAGAATTCAAGAAAGTAGAGCCGCATACACTAAATAACCCAATTAAAAAATGGGGTTCAGAACTATATGGGAATTCTCAGAAGAAAAATTAAAAATGGCTGAAAGGCACTTGAAAAATTGCTCAACTTCTTTAGCCATCATAAAAATGCAAATCTAAACAACTTTAAGATACCACCTTACACCTGTCAGATTGGCTAAGATTAAAAACGCATATGACAGCCTAAGCTGGAGAGGATGAGGAACAAGAGGAACATTCTTTCATTATTAGTGGGAGTGTAAAATTGTTCAACCATTCTGGAATGCAGTATGGCAGTTTCTCAGAAAACTGGGAATCAGACTCCCCAAGGATCCAGCAATACCACTCATTACTGGGCATATACCCTAAAGGCACATTCACAACCCAAAAGCATTAGCTCAACTATATTCATAGCAGCATTATTCAAAATAGCAAGATCCTGGAAACAACCTAGATGCCCCTCAACTGAACAATGGATTAACAGACTATGGTACATCTCCACAATGGAGTACTACTCAGCAGTAAGAAAAAAATGATATTCCTAAATTTGCAGGCAAATGTATGGATATGAAGAATGTCCTCCTGAGGGAGGAATCACAATACCAGAAAGATAAGCAGGGAATATACTCTCTCATTAGTGGAATTTAAGCAAAAAGCAACGAACACCCAAGCTGCAAAACAGAACCAATGAACAGCTTGGGATCTGAAGAAACTTGAGAGACTCCCAGGGAGTCCCCTAGGAAATAAAAATAAAGAATATTTTCTTAGGTAAATAAGAGCATAAGAGTTTGCAACCAAGAACATGTGGGGGAAAATCATGAGAGAAAAAGATGCATGACAATATCAACAAGGAGGGAGGGGAAAAATGATAGAGATCTTAATAGAGGAAGAGAATGTGAGGTTGGAAAACGATTGATCCTAGGGAAACCTCCAGGACCTGAAAGGATGTCCCTGGCTAGTTCTCCAACAGGTAGCGATGGTATTGCCTAAACAGGATTTCCCCCATAATCCAAGAATAACCACCCTGAGCATTATCACAGAACTTTTATCCAAAACTTAATAGAAAGACAGGAATACAGACTGAGCACTGGGCTGAGTCCCTAGTCCTTCTGATAGTGTGGGGGAGGAGACTCTATAAGACCAAGGAGATAGGGACTATGAGGAAAATTCTCACAGTGATGGCTGGCTGAAGCTTTTGGGAGCTCACTGAATCAAGAACAGCTCCCTGGGAACCATCTGGAAATGGAACAGAGCCCTCCAAGACTGATAACTGTTCTCTGACATGGGCAATAGGAGAAGCCTCAAGGGTGTCTTTAATGAACTGGCACCTTGGAGCCCATTCTCTTCAGTGGAATACCTAACTCAGTCTAGATATTAGGATGAGGAAATCGGACTTGCCTGCAGTGGATGCTGAGCTAATCCACTTTGGGACCTCTTGCTCTTTCTTGGGAGGGTATGGGAGATGGGGAGGAGGGAGGCTGAAGGATGCCAGGAGGGGTCAGGATGTGGAAGGAAGCTGGAACAAGGGGATGCATGGTTATAAAATAGTCTTTATTCTATAAAAATAAATAAATAAAAAGGAATAAATTTATATATATATATGTCTGTGTGTGTCACATAAAGATTAAAAATACAAAACATTCAGGTATATTATTATTATTATTATTATTGTTATTATTTGACAGTTATATGCACTTATAATAAAATTTATTCATTTTCACTCTTCTTTTCCTGAAATCATCCTCCCTTTCTTTTTCTAAACCTGGTTCCCAACAAGTCTTATTCTATTTGCGTGCTTTTTTATTTAAATTTGATTCAATGAGTTGAATTACCATTTCTTATCTAAGTGTGGGTGGGAAGGCTTTTTGTTTTGTTTTGTTTTACTGGAGCAATGGAAATTTCTTAATAAAACTAATGACCATACCACAATGACACAAGTCTCTACTCCCAATACTGATTAACTACCAATAGCTCCATAGGTATAGATGGGAACTTATGGATCCATTCTCCATCTACAATGAAATGTTGGTATGTTGATCTTGTCCAAAAAAACGAATCTTCAGTGAGTTTTTTAGTGTAACAGATCTGTCAAGTTCAAAAAAGGTCCTTTATCATGTATATGTCTCCATCATATTTTCTTATATTTTTCCACTCTTCTGCAGTGTATACTAAGCCTTGGATGAATGATTTTGTTATCTATTAAGTGTTATAAATTTTATCTTCATTTATTTATATCCATATATTTCATCTTCATTTATTCTTCACAATTTTGATTTTTATTGGTTTTTCTATTAGGTAGTATTAGTTTCAGTAAGAACCCTTTCTGAAGAATATGACCAGGACACTACCAATTTATGGACTCAAAATGACTACTTATTAGGCAGTTTGTCAATTTAAGCATTTAGCAAAACAATTTTAGTTACCTTCTAAGGTTTTTACTATCATAGGCATTTATCTTGACTTGCTTTATATAACTATGTTTAATTGTCCTCTTTTTAATTTGACCTCAATCACATACATGTTTAAAGAAACACACACACACACACACACACACAAATGTTTAGTTAATAGTATAACAGTCATGTCAATATTATACAACAAGGCAGAAATTGCCCAGAAGTGCATTGTTGTACATTTTAGAAATCACAAGTCAGTTAAATTATTATTATTGTTTTTATCAGAAACATGTATAGCATGTTCTGGAGCAATGAAATCTAGCCAGAAGAAGATTACTTCTAACTCCTCTTTTACATCATTTTTTGAAGAGTCTGAGTTTACTGGATTTTGTTTGTTTGTTTTAACTTGAGCAATATTTTTGTCAAAAATAAAGTGACTATAGTTGCATGAACTTAGATGTGGGTCCTCTATTTCATTCAGTTTATTTATGTTTCTATATTTATATTTGAGCCTGTATAATGTTTATTTCAATACTATGGCCTTTGAGTTGAACTTGAAATCAGATATTATGATATTCCTGGTAGAGTTGTTATTATGAGTATCTGGAGCCTTTTGTAATTTCATATAAATTTGATTTCTGTTTTAATATTAGTTACTATGTTGGTATTTTGATTGGAGTTACAAAAAATTATCAATTATTTTGATAGAATGACCATTGTAATAAAATTAATGTTACTAATCCATAAATGTAGCTTTGTCTATGATCTAATTTCTTTCAAATATGCTTCAATATTGGTTTATTTTCTCAAATTCCATTTTTTACTCTTTTTTTCCATCACCCTCTCTATTTAATCCTCCTATTTTAAATTTCTTGTTAGTTCTCCATAATAGTATACTCTATTTTTTATTATTTAGGAGATACTGTTCTCTCCATGATTTCCATATAAGATACCACTTAACCTATGTGGTATTCAAATTATCGCACACATATTGAAAACTTAAAAGATACCAACCATTAAGTGAATCCCAAGGCCATAAGGGAAGACTTCTGTGGGTCAGTATTCTTCACTAACACCCCAGTTTATTGGACACTGCCATCTAAGAGACTTACCCCATTCTCCACATTCTCTCATCAACCTGCAACCTCAGCAGATTGCTGAGACATAGATTTTGACAGCCCAACCACTATTGGATCAAGAGGTGAGTGACATGTTACCATGCCCAGTCAGAAAGCACAGTCTCTGGGACCTAGGCCACAGGGCAAAATCTATAGAAACCCACTCCCACCCATTCCTACCCCAATCCCAAACCAGTAGGAAAGAATCTGTGGAATAGCATTCCCCATACACATCCCAGTATGTTGGACACTGCAATCTACAAGATGCACACTATCCCCCAATTCCTCTTATCACCCAGCAACCTCACCAGCTCTCAGAGACACAGATATTATCAGCCCATATTACATGAAGTGGTGAGTCACACTTTATTCAGCCCAGATGAAAAGCCTAATCTTAGGGAACTAGGCCATGAGGCAAAACTCATTTATTTTATTAATCTTTGCCATTAGTACTCTGAAAGGATAAAATCTCAAAGTACTTTTAACAAACATTTCCATAATTAATAAAGATATCAAACATTTAAGTGATTCTTAGCCATTTGTTTTTTTATTTTTTGAAAATGATGTGTTTAATTCTGTACCTACCTGTTTTTAATAGGATTATTCATTTAATTGATGTTCAGGTGGTTTTTTTTAGTTGTTTATATATTCTAAATACAAAGCTGTTGTATAAGGTTTTTTGTTTTGTTTGGGCTAGTGTTTTGACCTGTCTACAGCCACTTTCCCCCCCAAAAAAGAGACTCAGATGGTTATATTAATTTTATCTTGTTTGGCCTATGTCTCAGGCACATTTTTAACTACCTTTTTTTATCTCACTTCAACCCATTTCCATTAATCTATCTGGCCATGTGGCCCATGCAATGGACCAGCTGGGTCCCTTACATTTGTTTTCCCCTTTGGCAGGTGGAAGGAGTCTCTTTGACTTGACCTCTTTCTTCTGCCTATCTTCTGATTCCTCTAACTACTTCTATGGCACCCGACAAAGGCCAAATCAGTTCCTTTATTTACAGCATACAGATGAACATTCCCACCACACAAAACCACTACCAGATGGATAATTGGCAAAATTATTTTTTTCAATTAACAGGCTGCCACTTTTCTGTTATATTAATATCATTTTCCATACAAAAACCTTTCAACTTCATAAGGTCCAAACTATGTTTTATTGGTGTCTGATGATGAATCTTACCTCTGAGGCTATTTTTTGGCATTCTGAGTTTTCATTTCCATGTTGTTTTTAATTGTTATTTTTCTAGTAATTCCTTTTCTTTGATAAGTTATACTTTTATGTCCTGATTTTTTTCTTTATTTCATTTAACTGATTATTTGTGTTTATATGCTTTTCATTGAAGTATTCATTTATAACATTTTCAGGGTCTTCACTATGTATAAAATTAGTATTATCTTCATTGGATGTTTTGTTTTTTTAACGGTTGGCTGTTGTTGCCAAATCTGGATTCTATTGAATTGTAGGGGATGAGGGATACCCAGTAGGGTGTCTTTATATAGGGCAGCAATGGTCACAGTGGAATATATAAGTGCTAGAAGAAAAAACTGAAAGAGGCAGTGGGAACAGTCTAGGAGATCTGGCTCCATGTTTAGAAACAGAATCCCCAAGAAATAAGGGTGAGCTGGGAGGGACTTCAGTAGGCAAGATGCACCTCAGGGGTTTCTTGGTAGACAATGGTTGGTTATACAGGAATGTCAGATGTCTGTGTCAAAAACAAATGGAGATGGGCTGGAAGGAAAAGCTGAAATAGATGGTGAAATAAGACTAGTGCTTTCATTTTTCTGCCTCAACAGGCAGGATTAAAAAAAAATTAGCATTGACATTTTTCCAAGTTATCTTAATATTTGAAATTTTTGAAATAATTATTAATTCTTTGAAAATTTCATAGGATATTTTTTAACAAGTTCACCCATGACTTATTCTAGATCATTTCCCTTCTTTTTACTTCCTCCAACTTTATTTGGCTTAAAAAGATTTAGTAATTTGTTAAATCAAATATCTGCTGTCCACATACTTCTGATTGTGAGGCCAACCATTGGAACTTGGTTAAATTACAGTGAGCTGTACACTTAAAGAAAACTGAGTCTCCCTCAGAAGTTATAAATTGTGCATGGCTTTTTAGGTAAGGTAAGGACTAATGTTTACAAGCTTGGATATGAGCAAGTCTTAAACAGATAACCACAGATACAATAAATTCATGGAAGTAGCAGTACTGTTATGTTCAGAAGGTACTGTTTTTCTCTGGATACTTCTGGCTACAAACTTCTATAACCTTCCTCCTCCTCCTCCTCCTCCTCCTCCTTTTCCTCCTCTTCCTTCCTCTTCTTCTGTAATGATTCCTGAACCATGAAGATAGAAAAAAAAACCCTACAAATGTAAATATATTCAAGAACACATGTTTTAGAAGTTCATGGGAAATATATGTAAAGTTACTACTCTTATTTTGCTAAATGATAAATTCAAAATTCCCTCTAAATCAATATCTTTATATTAATAGATTTGGGCAACTTTCAGCCCTAGTCAGGTAAGTTTCTTAGTAACATGCATAGTGATTAATGCTATAGCTCATTAAAGTATAGAAAATATGAGACTGTGTAGTGTTCATATAAGACTGGGGCATCTATATCAGACCCATGTTATTTTTTATAGAGCAAAACAATTTTAATAATCTAAACATGGAGAGATATATCATGTTCATAGATTGAAAGGAACTATAATAATCAGTCCTCCTCAAATTAATAATTATGATTTAACCAATATCCTTAGAAGGTTTGCTGTTAAAATTGTCAAGCTGATTTAAACATTTTAAGACATCAATTTACTTTTCTAACTTTATCACATTTTCTTTCTTTTACTTTCTCTCTTTCTAGTCTCTCCTCTAACCTATACTTTTCCTTCATTCACTCTTCCTCTTTTCTCTTCAGAAAAGAACAGGACTCCCATGAATAACAGCCATTCATTGCATATCAAGTTGCAGTAAGCCTAGGTACCTCCACTTCTATTAAAATTAGACAAGACAACCTAGTATAAGAAAAATGTCTAAAATCAGATAATAGATTCAAAGCTAGCACCTTTACCCATTGCTAGGAATTGTACATGAATTTAAAGATATACAACTGAAACATATGTACAGAGGTTTAAGGTTAGTCACAATGAAGCTTTTTGGTTCACAGGTCAGTCACTGTGAAACCCCGTAAGCCCAGGTTAGTTTATTATATAGGTTTCCTCAAGGTTTTCTAGACACCACTGTCTCTCACAATCGTTCTTTCTTTTTCCCATAGAACTCACTGAGATTAGTCTAATGTTTGGCTGTGGTTCTCTGCATTTATTGCTATCAGTTGCTGGACTAATCCTCTCTAATGACAATTATGTTAGGTTCTAAATTATTAGTATATCCAATTATTGTTAGGAAGTATTTCATTGATTTTTTTTTATAGAAATCTTTGCTTCTATTTTATGTCTCTGGCCTGTCCAGTCCCTGAATCCTGGCATTCTATAAATTAACATGGCCAAGCTCCATCTCATGATTTGGGTTTCAAGCTAGACCAGTCATTGGTTGAATACTACAATAATTTATGTGCAAGCCTTATCTTGGCACATCTTGTAGGCAAGGAAATTATAGGTTTAAAGTTATCCAAATCCCTCCACTGGAACTGTTGACTAGTTTCAGGTGATGGCTAGTGTGAACTCTATATTTCCCATTGCTAGTGGCTTAAGTTGGATTAACCCTCAAAGACTCCTGGGAGTTTCCACGGCACTAGTTTTATAACTTACCCCAGAAATACTCCTGTTTCTAATTGTCTTTCATAGCACTTTTTCCCTCCTCCTATCCTCCACATTATCTTTCTTATCCCTTTCTTACTCCCTATATAGACTCCCTCATATCTAACAATGATATTAATTCTATTTTTCTTTCATAGTTAGATTCATGTGTCTCCTCTACCTCTTTGGTCTTACAGAATATTGCATGGTTATCCTTTACTTTAGAGCTAATATCTACTTATTAGTAAGAACATATCTTATTTGTCTTTTTGTGTATGAGCTACCTCACTCAGAATGATCTTTTGTAATTCCATTTGCCTATAAATTTCATAATATCATGGTTTTTAACTGCTTAGTAATATTTCATTGTGTAAATGTACCACAATTTCTTTATTTGTTCTATGGCTGAGGGCCCTCTTAGTTGTTTTCAGATTCTATCATGAATAAATCTTGTATGAACATACTTAAGCAAGTGTCTTTGTGATATTTTACACCATAATTTGGGTATATGCTCAGGAGTGTAATAGGTAGGTTTTGGGCTAAGTTGATTACCAATTTTCTGTGAGACTACCGTATTGATTTTCAAATTAAAAGTTTTACACTCTCACCAGTAATGGAAGAGTATTCCCCTTGTATTACACTCTCTCCTACAGGAAGTATCATATATGTTTTTATATTAGCCATTCTGATAGAAGTAACAGATATAAGATGGAATCACAGAGTCATTTTGACATGTATTTCACTGACAGGTAAAAATGTGAATTATTGTTTTAAATGCTTCTCAGACATTTGTTTCCTTTGTTGAAAGCTCTACTAAGATCTGTACCTCATTTTTAATTGGATTTTGTTTTGTTGGTGTTTAGTTTCTTGAATTTGATATACTTTAGATATCATTCTTTGTCAGATGTGGGTTTGGTAAAGATATTTTTCCATTCTATAGGCTGACACTTTTATCCATTTGACAATGTTGTTTGTCTTAGAAAATCTAAGTTTCATAAGGTTCCATTTATTAATTGTTGATAGTAGTGCCTGTAAAATTAGTGTTCTATTTAGAAAGTCTCCTGTGCCAATGAAATTGAGATTATTTCCTATTTTCTTTTCTATCTGGTTCAGTTTATCTAGATTTATGGTGAGGTCTTTGATCACTTGAACTTGAATTTTGAGAGGATAAGATTTAAATCTATTTGCAATCTATATGCTGGCATCTAATTAGACAATCACCATTTGTGGAATGTTGATTCAAGGGATGTAAATAGTTGTGTTGGAATTTTGATGGGAAATATATTGAATCTGTAGAACACTTTTGGTCAGATGACAACTTAAAATATGGTAATTTTATCAAAACACAAACATGGGAGATTTTTTCATCTTCTCATGTCCTCATTTTTTCTACAAAGACTTAATATTCTAGTAATACAGGTTTTCACTTGCTTGGTTAGTGTTACAACAAGTTATTTTGTATTATTTGTGGCTGTAATGAAGAATTTTATTCCCTAAATTTTTTTTCTCATTTTGACTATCATTTGTACATAAAAGAGTGACTGATTTTTTAAGTTAATTTTGTATCTAGCCACTTCACTTCACTGAAGGAATGTATGAGTTGCAAATGTTGCTGACATTTTTTAAAATTATTTACTTATTTTAATATTTATATTGTAAATAAAGAAGTCACATTTTCTATCTGTGTATATCCTTTTTTAAGGTACCTTCCCCCACCCACCACATCAGGTTATTCTCTCACCTCCACATCTCCCCATCTCCTCCCCAGCATGGGCAGGAGGTCCCAAGGTCCCAAGTTCCCAATATTGCTTGGTTCAGCCTCTACTCCTGGCAAATCCAATTTTCTCCCCCAAACACTGAGACTGAGTCAGGTGTTCCTCTAGGGGAAGTGGATACAAGCTATCAATGAATCAAAGAGTTGGTTCTTTGAGAAAGTCAAAAAGATAGATAAGCCCTTATCCAAACTAATCAAAAAACAGAGAGAGAGTATCCAAATCAATAAAATCAGA
Organism: Sigmodon hispidus; assembly: GCA_004025045.1. NCBI lineage: Eukaryota > Metazoa > Chordata > Mammalia > Rodentia > Cricetidae > Sigmodon > Sigmodon hispidus. The sequence goes on from PVIH01016597.1 coordinate 22,824, forward strand.
AATGAAAAGTGGGACATAACAACAAACCCCCAGAAAATCCAGAGAATTATCAGATCATAAATTGAAAATCTATATTCCAAAAAATGGAAAGCCTAGAAAAAATGGATAGCTTTCTGGACAGGTACCATTTACCAAAATTAAATGAAGAACATATTTATTACATAAACAGGCCTATAACCCTTGAGAAAACTGAAGCTATCATTGAAAGCCTCTCCAAAAATAAAAGCCCAGGTTCAGATGGTTTCACTGTAGAATTCTACCAGACATTCAAAGAAGAATTACTACCATTATTTCTCAAACTACTTCACATAATAGAAACTGAAGTAATATTGCCAAATTCCTTCTGTGAGGCTATAATTACTCTAATACACAAGCCACTCCACATAACAAAGAAGGAGAATTACAGACCAATTTCCCTGATGAATATTGATGCTAAAATTCCCAACAAAATTTTGGCAAACCATATACAACAATATATGAAAAATATCATCCACCACGACCAAGTAGGCTTCATCCCAGAAATGCAGGGATAGTTTAACATATGAAAAACCGTAAACATCACCCATCATATAAACAAAATAAAGGAACAAAACCACACGATCATATCCTTAGATGCTGAAAAAGTCTTTGACAAAATCCTGTCAGGGACCAAGACCCTGGCTTGAGCATCTAGGCCTCTACCTAAAGGCTCCCATGGGAACTGACTGAGAAACCAACCAGTGAGCCAGCACAATGTTCTCCCAAGTACAATAGACATTCTCCCAAGTAAAATAGATGTTCTCCCAGGTAGAATAGATGTTTTTCCCAAAGTAAAAGAGATGTTCTGGTTTGCTTCACAGTAACAGAGAAGTAACTCTAAGGAATAGAATAACAGGAACATTCTGTGGCTAGGTTACGTAGCAGTTCTCCCTTAAAGGTAGCTCTAAAGAATAGAATAGCAAGAATATTCTATGGTTAGGTTACCTAGCAACTCTCCCCTGAAGCAAGACCAGTCACCCTTTTACCCTGCCAATATCCTGCTCCCCTGGCCAGCTTCCTGCAGGTGTTTGAAGATTGCTCCCTCCCCATATTCTGTTATATAAGCATGTTTAGAATTGTAATAAGTTGCAGCTCGATCAGAATCCTGTTTGACCTGCTGCCTTCCCTTCATTCTCTCTCATAGGTGGTCTCTCGTGTTGAAGTCCCGCGGGTTGTGGCAACTTGCACCTCAACGTGTTGCAAGACCATTCCTCATGAGAGAAGAACGTCCCTATCAGCAGAAAGTCCAAGCGCTTGGTGGTCATCATTCTCTCCAGGAACGCCCAGCCCGGAGAGAAGCCTATTGAGGTACGGAGGAGTGATAGGGACGAAGGTCGGCTGGGTTAGATTGCCAAACCATGGGACAGGGCATTTCAGCCCATGACCAATTTGTCAAGGGCATTAAGCACGCACTCAAGACGAGAGGAATACGGGTTAGTAAAAAGGATTTAAAAATTTTCTTTAATCACTTAGATGATTGTTGTCCATGGTTTCCACAAGAAGGGACAATTGATGTAAAATATGGGCTAGTGTAGGGGATTGTCTTAATGACTATTACCGATCTTTTGGCTCAGAAAAGGTTCCTGTGATTACATTTTCATATTGGAATTTGATTAATGACATCTTAAAAGTCCAATCCCACACCCCCACCCCCGATATTCAGTCAGTTATTTCCCAAGGAGAAGAGGCTATGAAGCAGACTAGACCCCCCTCCAGGGCTTCCTCTTAAGGGCCACCCTCAGTGAAGGAATTGTCGGACATGTAACAGGGGACAGTACCTTCTGTACTAAATTTATCCATCCTTAAAAGACTCTGGTGACCCAGAGCCCCTTGAGCCTAACAATGCCATTACCTTAAAAGAAGAGGCCACTGACTGGCCTCCTGTAAATTTTGTTCCACCCAGAAAAGATCCACAACCCCAATTTTCCCAACTGCCACAGTACAAAACTCCCCCCAAACACCCATTTTGTGGTCCACTCCTTGATGGACATCAAGATTCCCTTCCTACTGCCATGCCGGTCCCTTTAGACCTCCTAGGGAATCTGCCAGTTGCAAGCTGCCCTGGAAGCGCACTTTGAGCACCTGAGTCTCTTAAAGGAACTCCGGTTCCTAGATCAGGAGCTCTCAGACCTGGCACTAGAAAATAAGCAGGCTAAAACTACTTCACCTAAAAGGAATACCGCCTGGCATTTCCTTTCACCCGCAGCCAAACTCAAGTATCCCCTCAAGTTGAGGACCAGGATCCCACATCACCCCTAGAGGGGGAGGAGGAACACCCAGCCGAGGGTGGGGAGGACAGTCCGGATGCAGGATGGGGTGAGGAAATCACTGCAGACTCTGGGCGGCATTATCGGAAATTGGACCTCCGGTTCCTTGAAGGGCTCAAAATCGCCTGCACCCAATACTGACCTATGGCTCCATACACACTAGCCCTGACTGAGAACCAGAGTGAGACATGGCTCACCCCTAATGATTGGCATTTTGTACCCCATGCCACCCTTTCAGGGGGAGATTTTGTCCTTTGGAAGACTGATTATTCTGAACAAGCTCCGGAATTAGCCCTCCATAACAGTGAGAACCCTACTTCCTGGAACTGGACTGTTGGCAAACTTCTGGGCAAGGCGCCTTATGATAAAAATGAAACTCAGGCTGCTTTTCCGCCTGGACTTTTGGCACAGATCCAGATGGCAGGCCTTAGAGCCTGGAAGCGACTTCCTCAAAAGGGGTCTGTCACAACCTCCTTAGCAAGAGTCAGGCAGGGACCAGATGAACCTTATAGCAAATTTGTGTCCCACCTTAATGACGCGGCGGAAAGACTGCTTGGTTCCGGAGAACACAAAAGTACTTTTGTAAAACACCTTGCTTTAAAGAATGCCAACCCAGCTTGCCAAGAGGCCCTCCGCCCCAATCGGAAGAGAGCCAGCCTTTCTGATTATGTTCGACTATTTGCAGGGGTCAGGTCTGCCCATGCTATTGGTCTGGCAATTGGGGCGCCCTAAAGGCAACCAATTTTTGTCCCATGGTGGTGCCTCACAGAATCGCCTTTGCTTTACCTGCAAACAGCGTGGTCATTTTTCCAGAGAATGCTCCCAGAAACAGTCTCCAAAGGGAACCACAGCCCCTCCAATCGTGACCCCCCAAGGAGTCACCCATAAACCCTTGCCCAATTCACTCTGCCCCCCGTGAGGATGAGGATTCCATTGGGCTAGTGAATGCCACATTAAGATTGGCAGCCAGGGACATCCTCTCCTCCCTCTGCGGTCGGGAAACTTCCCTCAGAGTCAGCCCTTGGCCCTCACACCTCAGGGAGCACCCCAAGGGGCCTCGCAGGCTACTCCCCAATCAAACCCGGTATTCAATCCCTCCACCATGCCACACCCGGCAGCGCAGGCCTGGACCTCTGATCTACCTCTGACACATTACTGGACCCCCTTGAGGGCATTAAGATAATTCCCACTGGTGTCTGGGGGCCTCCCCCTCCTGGCACCCATGCCCTCATTCTTGGTCACGCCTCCTCAACTTTGAAAGGTATTCAAATCCACCCAGAAATAATAGACAGTGACTATTCCGGAGAAATATGACTCTTGGTCTCATTGACAGGAGGCCCAATTTCTATTCCCTCAGGCTCCCATCTAGCACAACTAATATTGCTCCCAAAAGTTTCCAGCAACCATTCTGCTCAGTCTAATCAACCTAGGGGAGAAGCCCAGGTAGGCTCTTCAGATGTTTATGGGTTCAGCCCATTTCCCATACTCGGCCCATCCTTACCCTCAAATTAGATGGGAAGAATTTTCAAGGGATTTTGGACACAGGTGCAGATGCCACGATGATCTCTAAAAAATATTGGCCCTCTGCTTGGCCTCTCACCCCTTCCATGACTGATCTAAAAGGAATAGGGCATTCTACCAATACCCTACGGTATTCCAAAGTCCTGACTTGGACCAATGAGGAAGGAAATCAGGGTACCGTTACACCATATGTGATCCCTGACCTTCCAGTCAACCTCTGGGGAAGAGATATCCTCTCCCAAATGCAGATTGTCCTACGCAGCCCCAATGAGACAGTTACCCAGCAGATGCTGAGGATGGGATATATTCCAGGAAAAGGGTTAGGAAAAAATCTCCAGGGACACAAGGATACCATTACTCTCAAAGAAAAGAATGTCAGGCATGGGCTGGGTTATGAAAATTTTTAATTGAGGTCACTGCTCCTCCTGTGCCCCATACGGAAAAAATTACCTGGCTCACCCAGGAACCCGTCTGGGTTGACCAGAGGCCTCTCACTCAGGAAAAACTGCAGTCTGCTGATGCATGTCATATAGAACCCTCTAACTCCCCCTGGCATACTCCTATTTTTGTAATTAAGAAAAAATCAGGAAAATGGTGCCTCCTCCAAGACCTTAGGGCCATTAATAAAGTAATGCAGCCTATGGGTGCCCTGCAACCTGGGATTCCTTCCCCTATTGCCATTCCTGAAGGATACAGCAAGATTGTTATTGGTCTTAAAGATTGCTTCTTTACCATTCCTCTCCATCCTGAAGATAGAAGTTATTTTGCATTCAGCCTCCCCTGTATCAATTTTCAGGGACCTATGTTGAGAGAGATATCAGTGGTGGGTCCTGCCCCAAGGCATGGCTAATAGCCCAACCCTCTGCCAGAAATTTGTGGCTCAAGCAGTTGACCCTGTAAGATGAAAGTGGCCTTCAGTTTATTTTCTTCATTATATGGATGATCTCCTCCTATCTGCCCCAGATACCCTGATGTTGGATGCTTCCTTTCAGGATTTGTCTCGGGCCCTTAGTGCTGCTGGCCTCCAGCTGGCCCCTGATAAAATTCAGAGAGCAGCCCCTTTTCACTACCTTGGCTTAGAACTCCATATCAATCAGGTCCTTGCTCTGCGCCTTGAGCTGCGCACTGACCACCTTGCCACACTTAATGACTTCCAGAAACTCTTGGAAGACATTCAATGGCTGTGACCTTATCTCAAACTCCCTACTTCTGATTTGCTTCCCTTATATGAGATTTTAAAGGGAGATAGCAGTCCGACATCCCCGAAACACCTTACCCCTGAAGCTTCTAAAGCTTTTCTTTTAGTTAGTGAGGCCATTGCCTCCCAAGCTTCCTTTCAGATTAATTATGCCCACCCACTGATCTTTGTAATTCTCTCCACCCCACATGCACCTACAGGAGTCTTTTGGCAGCCTGTTCCTGATACTCACTCTAGTTGGTTAAAGGGACATTCTCTCCTTTGGGTCCATAGGCCTGCTAGCCATGTTAAGGTCCTTCCCACTTATCCCCAGGTTGTGTCCTTCCTCATTGTGCATGGATGACGAATATCCCATCAAATATTTGGTAAAGACCCTGATATTATATTAACACCCTATACTGAAGACCAGACACAGTTTTTCTTTCAGACCTTGGATTGTTGGGGCGTTGCCCTCTTGGGATTCATGGGATTTCTTGATAATCATATGCCTGATGACCCTGTACTTCACTTTGCTTCCCTTCATCCTTTTCAATTCCCAAAGGCAGTTTCTCATTCCCCCATACCTGATGCACCAACTGTATTTACAGATGGTTCAGCTAATGGTGTGGCAGCATATGCCTTTCAAGGACAGACTTTTTCCTTTCCCACACAGTATTCCTCTGCACAATTGGTGGAATTATTTGATGTTTTTAAAGTATTGGAGAATTTCCCCTCGAGTTCCTTGAATATTTACACAGTGTGTATATTGCAAAATCCATTCCCCTACTAGACACTGCCCCATTCATTAAGCCCTCCTCTAATGCAACACCTCTATTTGCCAAAATTCAGCAGATATTAAGGAAACACCTTCACCCAATATTTATTGGACACATTAGAGCACATGGCGAGCTCCCTGGACCTCTATCTGAGGGAAATGCTTTGGCAGATGCGCCACTGGCAATGTCTTTTCGGTGTTGCAGGACTCCCTGCAGAGTGCTTTTCGAGCTCACTTCCTTCACCACTTGAATGCATGTACTCTTTGGCTCAAATTTAAAATTACCTGACAAAAGGCAAGAGAAATAGTTAAACAGTGCCCATGTTGTGTGATTTCTCATCCAGCCCCCCATATGGGAGTCAACCCCAGGGGACTGCTGCCTAATAAAATATGGCAGACAGATGTTACTCATGTCCCAGAATTTGGATGCCAGAAGTACTTGCATGTAACTGTTGATACTTTCAGTGGATTTATTTTTGCTTCCCCACACACTGGTGAAGCAGTTAAGGATGTGATTTCTCTTTCTCACCTGTTTCTCTGTTCTTGGTGAACCTCAGCATATAAAAACAGACAATGGCCCTGCTTACACCTGTGCAGGCCTAAAAAGATTTCTCCAGCAATTTGGCATCACCCACACTACAGGTATTCCTTACAATCCCCAAGGACAAGGCATTGTCGAGCGTGTCCACCAGACTCTCAAAACCTGGTTGGTCAGGCTGAAATCCTCAGATCTCACATGTGCTACCCCCAGAGATCACCTGAGTCATGCTCTCTTCGTTCTGAATTTTCTAACTCTTGACAAAGAGGGCAGATCTGTGGCTGATCGTCATTGGCACCCTTCTGCTGATGCCAGCCACCCTCTGGCCATGTGGAAAGATCCACTGACCAATGTCTGGAATGGGCCAGATGCAGTCCTAATCTGGGGACAAGACTCGGCTTGCATTCTTGATTCAAAACATGATGCCCCTAGATGGCTCCCCAGTAGATTGATAAAACCTGTTAACTCACCCAGGGTCTCAGAGGAGCCCCCTGAGGATGATTCTTCTTCCTTTGTAGATGCTGCTGCTTCTCCTCCTGCTGATATCCCCAACAATGGTGAATGTTACCCCCTCTCGACATCAGCCCCTCAATCATACCTGGATGATCCTGACAGAAAGGGGTGAAGCGGTCTGGAGCATCTCTAAAGTCACCAACAAGCCCTGGTGGCCTGATCTTATTCCTGACATCTGCAGACTCACCTTAGGCACTGCACCTGCCTGGGGACTAGAGGAAAAGCCCCCTTCCCTTGATCAGGTTCCAGAAAATGAACTTCCTTCAAGTATTTCCATTGCAGGAACTGGAATTGGAAGATTCCCTGTTACTATCCACCCTGGGATTAAGGCTTATAAGGATGGACAAGGGTGTAATAATTATATTAGAAGATCCCTCCTTGCCTGATATCCCTTCTATGTTTGCCCAGGTCCCCATCGCCCCTGTGAGACCACCTATAAATGTGGTGGTAGTGATGATCTCTATTGCAAAGCATGGGGATGTGAGACATCAGGCACTGTTTATTGGGGACCCAGCTCATCTTGGGACCACATTACTGTTAAGAGTAATTATGCATATGGGAGCTCTTGGTTTTCTGTTATTAATGATTGCAAGGCTAGCTCCACAACAAAAGGTTGGTGCACCCCAGTCAGAATTTCCTTCACTGACACAGGCAAGAAAGCCACCAGCTGGGACACCGGGTACTCCTGGAGTCTGCACTTATATCAATCAGGCTATGATATTGGACTACTTTTTTCCATCAGACTTCAGAAGGAGCCTATTCACACCTATGCGCCTGTGGCTGTCGGCCCCAATGTGCTTGTTCAGAAGCCCCCTCTCCCTACCTTACCTATCATCCCTACCAATAATACATCCATGACCCCTCTATCTCTGCCTACACTCCCACCTTTCCCCCTCCACCCCTCTCCACCCAGGATACTATCACCAATCTTATTATTATGACCCATGAGGTTCTCAATGTCACCCAATCAGATTTAGGGCCCTGCTGGCTGTGTTATAACTCTACCCCTCCTTTCTATGAAGGAGTAGCAGTTGACCTGCCCTACTCAAGAACCTCTAACCCTGCAGATTGCAGGTGGCAACAAGCACCCAAGTCCCGATTGACACTCTCCCAGGTTATGGGACAGGGCAGATGTCTGATCACTGCTGGAGACAAGGCCCCATCCCACTTGCAGCCCCTTTGTAACACCACTGACTTTCTCAACAGATTGGACATCTCTGGATACACCCTTCCCACCAACGACACCTGGAGGGCCTGCACTGATGGCCTGAATCCCTGCATCTCCCTAGAGCTTAATATTGCTACTTCCCCATTGTTTTGTATTTTAGTCCAGATTATTCCTCGCCTAACCTACTACTCCCAGGAGCAGTTTTCTACCCTGTGGGAAGGTATACCAAACTAAGAAATGTCCCTCCCTAGGCATAAATGAGAGCCTATTTCCACCACTACTGTCATGTTAGGATTGGGTGCTACTGGGGCAGGACAGGTATAGCATCTATGGTTTTATCCAACAAACATTATTCTGAACTTAGGGTCTCCATAGATGAGGATATAGTACAGCTAGAGAGAGGCATCCATCTCTGCCCTAGAAACATCTCTCACATCCCTTTCAGAGGTTGTTCTACAGAACCGCCAAGGGTTGGATTTGCTGTTCCTCCAACAAGGAGGCCTATGTGAAGACCTCAAAGAAGAGTGTTGCTTCTATACTGATCACACTGGGGTCACTAGAGATAGCATGGCCAAGGCTAGAGAAGGATTAGAAAAGCGTAGGCGAGAAAGGGAAAAGGAGCTCGGCTGGTTTCAAACATGGTTCTCTACCTCTCCTTGGCTCACCACTCTACTGCCCTCCCTCCTTGGACCAATGGTCGGCCTGATTATTATTTTAACCTTTGGAACATGGGCTTTCTCACAACTAAAGCTGTTTGTTCAAACACAGCTCAGAGAAAGTGAGGAGAAACACATTCAGGTCCATTATCACTGGCTAGACATGGAGGACAGGGGTATAGTCCCCAGCCCCCCTGCACATCCCCTGAATGTCAGGCAGGGTTGCCAATGTGCTTGGGATATGGGCTCGAGTATTGAGGAACAAAGAGGTCACAGCCTGGACTGTGCGAGGTAAGGACTGGATGGAGTCCTCCAACAGCCTGAGTACCCCGGACGACATACTCCATTGAATGGCAGTTGCACAAGAATTCCTTTCCACCCCCACTCAAAACTGTGCCTCTCTAGTAGCTCAGGGACTGTGGGGATGCCCATGGACTCTGATGCCACCTCCCGGAGAATACCATGTGGGATGGAGTCTCTGTTGCCCCTCTGAACTTCCTCAACTCCTGACTGGTCCTAAGTAAAGAAAAGGGAGGAGGTGTCAGAGACCAAGACACTGGCTTGAGCCTCTAGGCCTCTACCTAAAGGCTCCCATGGGAACTGACTGAGAAACCAACCACTGAGCCAGCACAATGTTCTCCCAAGTACAATAGACATTCTCCCAAGTAAAATAGATGTTCTCCCAGGAAGAATAGATGTTTTTTTCCCAAAGCAAAAGAGATGTTCTGGATTGCTTCACAGTAACAGATAAGTAACTGTAAAGAATAGAATAACAGGAACATTCTGTGGCTAGGTTACGTAGCAGTCCTCCCTTAAAGGTAGCTCTAAAGAATAGAATAGCAAGAATATTCTATGGCTAAGTTACCTAGCAACTCTCCCCTGAAGCAAGACCAGTCACCCTTTTACCCTGCCAATATCCTGCTCCCCTGGCCAGCTTCCTGCAGGTGTTTGAAGATTGCTCCCTCCCCATATTCTGTTATATAAGCATCTTTAGAATTGTAATAAATTGCAGCTCAATAAGAATCCTGTTTGACCTGCTGCCTTCCGTTGCATCTCCCTTCCCTTCATTCTCTCTCATAGGTGGTCTCTCTTGTTGAAGTCCCGCAGGCTGGGGCAAAATTCAACACTCCTTTATGATAAAAGCTCTGGAGGGATCAGAAATACAGGGAGAATATCTCAATATAATAAATGTTATCTACAGGAAGCCGACAGCCATCATCCAACTTAATGGAGAAAAACTCAAGGCAATTTTTCAAAAATTTTATAGTCACTATCACATTACCTGTGAATAATAATACTTTTACTTTGTCCTTTATAATTTATATTCTTTAGATCTCTTAGTTATTTTATTACTCAAGCTCAAATTATAAATTCTGTATTGGAAAGATATGAAGAAAAAGAAAAGCCTTGCCTTGTCATTGATTGCAGGAAAATTGATTTAAATTTCTCGACATTTAATTTGATGTTGGCTATAGACTTGGGGTATCTTGCCTTTTAATATTTAGGCATTTCTTTTGTTATATCTTTAAAACCTGCATTGCTGTCTTTCATTGCTTATACTTTGTTGGTGATACTTGCATCTGCAGTTTCTCTCCTCTTCCTCAGATTTTTAATTTTCACAATCATTTCCTTACTTTGGATTTTATCTATTGCTTCTGTTTCAATTCCTAAACTTGTATTATTATTTCACCTGTTTTTGTTTGTTTGTTTGTTTGTTTTTGTTTGTTTTGGCTTTCTTGATATTTGTTTAGGGATTTCTTGAATGCCTCTAATTGTTTTGTTTGTCTTTTCCTTAATTTCTCAATGTGATTCTTTTCATTTTATATTTAAGATTAAATATCTTTATTTTTAATGTTATTTTTATGCTTTGATACATTGGAATGTTCAGTCTTGCTATTGCAAGATATCTGGGTTTTGGCGGTTTTTCCTTGCCCTTTCTGGTGTTGATTGTGTTTTTACACTGGGTTTTGGATGATTGTATATCTAGGTGTTGATTCCTCAATTTGTCTCTGTTGAATAGATAGTTTTTTCTTTGTTTCTGTTTACTTTCTGTTCTTTTGGCTTAATTGACCAGGGGTTCTGGATACTAGCAAGTCTTCAGGTACAGTAGAGTATTCCTGTTTGAGTTTTATAGCTTGTAAGAAGTCTGAGATTTGTGATACCAGCTTTGCTTCTGTGGTTCTAAGTACCTCTGCAGCTTCTGCAATTATGGTTGTCAGCTTTGTTTCTTGGAATACTAATTTTTTTGGCATGCAATAAAGCAGAAGTATTCTTATAAATACTAAGATATGGAGGTCTAGTAGACAGTATCTTACTATAAGTTCCTAGGACCAGGGTGGCTTTATGTAAAGTTTCTAAGGATGTTGGCTATAATATGCTGCCCAATGGAAAAGATGTCTCCTATGCTATTTTTAGGAATTTTTAAACTAGATGTATAAATCACACTTTATATTATTACTCTAATCTTAAACTATTCTGAAGGTTCATGTCATACATGATTGTAAATTTCAAGGGGTGTTTATTATTACCTTAATCTCTTCAATAAATTTAACAATTCTAATAACTAAGTTTATGATATATTTCAATTGTATAACTGTGTTGTAGAGGGTTTCCCAGGCCCATTTGGGCTGGAGGTTTGGACCTGGCCTGTGGCACTTTTGTCACCCTAAGAAATGAAATAGACACTTGCATTAACTTCGTACTGTTTTGCCCATGTCTCAAGCACATTACTAGCTAGCTCTTAAATCTTAAATCAATCCATTTCTATTATTCTGTCTGCAATGTGGCTTAACCCATGGCTTACCTGGATTTGTTACATGTTTCTTCTTTGGGGGTCAGAAGGAGACTGGCTAACTCCATCCTCCTTCTACCTGTCAGTCCTCTGATTGTCCACACACTTCCATGGCACTCCACATAGGCTAAAACAGCTCCTTTCTTTACAGCATACAGAGAACATTCCACCATACTTCCTCTTTTCTGTCTAATCAGAAATGAAGGTTTCAATTTCCATATAGCAAAATTAGAATAGAACAACTCTCAAGCAAGAATTACAGTCACAACATCCAGTTTATTTGTATTCACAAAATTAAAGAGAATATTCCATTATCTACTTTATCCTTGTGTGTCTAATACCTTTCAAAATAAAAAGAACTATACCTACAATTATTAATCCTTCAACCACATCAAAGACCACAGAGGTATATAATAATACACAAATAAACAAGAAGTGCAAGCAACTTCCAAAGTCTAGAAAATGAAGATGACACCTGTCTGCCTGGACAGTCTCACAAAGTTCCCTTGTAATGTTGGGGCACCATCTTCAGACTTTATGGGCCAAAGTCTCTGGCATACCTTTCAGTGATGCAGGAAATCTGACACAGTCCATCAGTTGATTCTCCTTGTGTTCTGAAGAATATCTGAAAATTTTTTCTGTAAATCAGGAACTGGAAGGACCATCTTGACTTATTCTGTCAAAGTTCAGAGGTCACTTTCCTATGGAACCTGCATGTCCAATTTATACAGCATACTATTAAGCAAGCAATACCAGAACATTTTCTTATCCAGTGGCTAACTTTTGCCACAAAGTAAATTCCACATGAAGTTTTTTCAATGCCCATTATTTTCCTGAAATACATTGGTGCTTCCAGAAGCTGACCTGTCTCACTGTCCAGAAAAGCCTAAATTCTTAAAATATTTTAAATGCCATAGTATGCATGTCTTTGAATGCTTGAAGTTGACCTATCTAATTGAACTATATCTTTGTATACCTACAAAACCTAACTAACATGACTATAAGTTTGGTTCATAGATGACTATTAATCTGTATTTCTCAATTACATGTTACAATTTTAAATGAGTTACATCAGCATCCTACCTTAAGAGTAAAAAAAATACATACAGCATAACAAAATTGACCTTAAGTTTATATCAATAAATCAAAATCCACTTAACTTTTCTAATCATTCCTTTATATTCTTCCCCCCCTTTTTTTTTAAAGAGATTGGCTATGACTATTAACCATTTATAATGAAAACAAACATTAATATGTAATATTTTGGGGAAATTGAGCATAGCTGTCTTTTTTTATTACTTCCTGCTGACAAAGTACATTGCTGATCTCATGTGGTCTTGAGGCTGAATCATCACAATTGACATCTTGGAAGCTGATCATCCCATCAGAGAATTTCAGGTGGCCTTAGCAAATGAAATCACATTTGCCTGCAAACAATTCTCAGGTTTTGATCTTCTGTGGAGACAAAAATTCAGACTCTTCTCAAGCAACATTTCTTATAAACAGAATTCAAAGTCAAGATATCTATAAAGTATATGCATTTGTTTAACTTAGCAACCTTAGTAATCAACCATCTTTATGCCATTTGCTCATTAAAAGTTAAAAAAAAAAATAGAAGACACAATAACCATAATGCAGACTCTTTGTTTATCTGCCATCTTTAGGTGGCCTTTTTATCTTTATTTCCTATTTCTCTTTCTTAAAGGGCTTTCTTTACCCTTTTTTTCTCTCTCTGAAGCCTATGCATATTTTACATACATTGTACCATGTTTAGAGGTATTGTGAGTCAAAATCTGTTTTATTGAGAATCCTTAATCATTTTCTAACCTAAAAAGCTTTTAAAATGCTAGTATCACCATGATTGCAGACTCCACCCCTTTTGGTGACTTTTCAATATGGCGGAGTTGCCCGCTGCATCTCTCTTGCTGCCAGCAACCAGAGTGGACTCAGGATATGCTGCTACCAGAAAAACCGTTTTTAACTCTGTTTCCTTTCTGTTCGATATAAGCAGAAACCTAAAATCAATAACACTTATGCCAAGCCTTCTGTGAAAGATTTTGGTTTAAGCTGTGTGCTGCGGACACACCATTTTTAAATTCCAGCTTGAACACCACACTATCTCTGTACCATGAATCAATCCAAATATGCAATTCAGAAAGCTGCTTTTGGCCCTGTTTCAGTGATTTAGAATGCTTTTTAAGCTTTTTAAACTTTCTTAAGCTTTATGTGGTGAAGGACCCTGGGTTCTAGGGCCTGATCCAGGCATTCAGTTCAGGTATTCAGCTGAGTAACCCCCATGAGAACAAGGAACTGAAAGTCTAAAAGTCTGTCCCAGGAAACAGAGTGACCCAGCCCAGATAGCAGTAATCAACTCAGATAGGACATAATGGTCAAATCTGTGATTAAAATACCAGAAGTTCCTAGCAGAATAGCTGCAACCAACACCTGGTTCTATAAACCCCCTAACCAGCTGACCTTAAGGCAACCTTATGATTATAGTATGACCTTTAAGGTGACCATCATGTATTGTCCCAGTTGCTATGGTGATTTTATGGTCTTAGCCTTTAAAAGAAATATGAAATTATTAATCGCTGCTACTCTATTGCTCCCGAGGCAGGGAGAAATCCCGCCTGTACAGATGAAATAAATCCTCTTGCTTTTTGCATCAACTGGACTGGAGACTGGGTTCTTGGGGCCCCCTTTCTTGAGAATAGTACCCTGACTGTAGGGTCTGTCAGCAGGTGTTTGGCCCATGTTGAGTTGCCATCTGTTGTAGAAGGTTTCCCTGGCCCATTTGAGTCAGAGGTTTAGACCTGGCCCACGGCAGCCTTTGTCCCCCAAAGAAATTATTCAGACACTTAAATTACTTCATGCTGTGTGGTCCATGTCTCAAGCACATTACTAGCTAGCTCTTTCATCTTAAATCAACCCATTTCTATTAATCTGTCTGCAATGTGGCCCAGCCCACAGCTCAGTTGTATTTGTTACATGTTTCTTCTTCCGGGGTCAGAAGGAGACTGGCTAACTCCACCCTCTTTCTACCTGTCAGTCCTCTGTTTCTCCACCTAATCCACAGTGCTTCACATAGGCCAAAACAGCTCCTTTATTTACAACATACAGAGAACATTCCCCCACATAACTGTTATGTTGAAAATAATTATGTATGTCAACATAAATATTATGATTAAAATGACAGTGCTAGGACAGCTAAGTAGAGGAAGGTAAATGAAAAAGTCTGATAGCTTCAAAATAATATTAGTAGATGTAGATATGAGGTTAGAAATGAATATTAAAGGTGCACCTTAGTGAATATGTCTTCTTTTGGTCAGAATTTTATTTGTGGTTAAATATCTCATTTTTAACATTTTTGACATCTCATTTACTTACTAATTCACAAGGTTTATACATATATAATAAATTTTAATTAAACAAATACATATGCATGGGATTCTCCAGCCTACATTATTTTTAAAGTAATTTATTTAATTTACATCTGGATGCAATTTCTTTTCCCTCCTCTTCTCCAAGTCTCCTACATTTACATTGTTATTGCATCCTATTTTGCTTCTCATCCATTTATATTTTGGAAGTTGTGAAGTAACTAGGCCCCAGGGGTTTCCACAGGGCAGAGATCTAGCTAGTCTAAAACCAGTGTAGACTGGTACAAGAAACATGTGCATAAAATATTTCCTGAGAGCCAACCTGGGTCTGTCTGAGAACATCAGCAACAGAGGCAGAGTCCTGATAAGAAATGACCTGGACCAGTGAGAAATGATCACACTATACTATCAGATGCCAACACAGATCCCCTTTCCTCAAGCATGGTAAAGGATATATAAAGCTTGCTCTTTCCAGAATAAATTGAGCTTGCTTCTTTCAACCTGATTCCTGGGTCATCTGTATATTAATCTTGTACCTACTCATCCCTTCTCCCAGGGGAACAGATAGGGTTCCTAAAACAGAAAAGGGCAGTTTTTTAATGAATAGAACAACACATGGCATATCAAGTTCCAAATGTTTAAGTGTCCCCAATGTATTAAGGGTAAACAAGGTAATCCATGATTAGGGAAAAGTATCAAAAATCAGGAAAAACAGTCAGAGATAGAGTTTGTTTTCACTGTTAGGACTCTTGAATACTGTATTAATTGGACACTAAAATAAATAATATATTCAATATGCATATACATGTGAGCTTAATGGCATCCAATGTGTATTTAAGTCATTCCAGTAAGTTTCTTTATAAATATACTTCAGATATTACTTTTAAAATATACTTAAAATTTTAAGAAATTTGAGTATTTCATACATTGTATTTTTGTCTTATCCTTTTCCACTGATCATCTAAAATTTTCCAAAGTCCACCCTTGAACTCCTCACATTTTTTTTTTAAAATTAAAACATTGGTGACATCTATTTTTCTCTTTTTTCTTAGTTATTTGTTTTATTGCAAGTCAATTATATTTACATTTATATTTATTTTTTACTTTTTTCTCTATTTATTATGAATAAAGTCATATTTCTTATCCATGTATCACTTTGTTCAAACTACCTTCCCCCACTCACCCCTCCCAGTAACCATCTCTTCAATTGACTTAGTTCAGAATCCACTCCAGGCAGATCTGCTATCCTCACCCCAAAATCAAGCATGAGTCAGGTGTCCCTCTAGAGCACATGACTCCAACATGCCAGTACAAGGGGTTTCAGAGCACAAGATGTTCAGTGGTTATGGTTTGTAGCTTTAACATTTTAACATTCTAAGTTTTTTTTTTTATTTAAAGTCAACTCATGAGTAAGTGCATCCCCTGAATAATTTCCTGGGTTTGTGATATCTCACTCAGGAGAATATTCTCCGAATCCACCCATTTGCCTGAAATTTTAGGATACCATTTTTTTTTTTTTTTTTTTTTTTTTACTGCTGAGTAGCACTACATTGTGTAGATGTACTACAGTTTGTTAATCCATTCTTCAGTTGAAAGGCATCTAGATTGTTTTCAGGTTTTTGCTGTTATGAAGAATGCTGCTGTGAACATAGTTGAGCTAATGCCTTTGAAGTGTGAATGTGCATTTTTAGGGTATATGCCCAGTACTGATAATGCTGTATACTTGAGGAGATTGATTCCCAGTTTTCTGAGAAACCACCATACTGCATTCCAGAGTGGCTGAACAACAATGGAGGAGTGTTTCCCTTGCTATGAAACCTCTCCGGCATAGGCTGTTATCAGTCTTTTATCAAAGCCAATCTGACAGACGTAAGGCAGTATCTCAAAGTTGTTTTAATTTGCATTTCTCTTATGGCTAAAGATTTTGAACACTTTTTCAAGTGCATTTCAGCCATTTGTAATTCTGGTGAGAATTCCCTTTTTAGCTCTAAAACTTACTTTTTGATTGGGCTATTCAAGATTTTTTCCTCAAGTTTCTTGAGTTCTCTATATTTTAGAGATCAGTCCTCTGTTACTTGTAGGGTAGGTAAAATCTTTTCCCATTACGTAGGCTGTCGTTTTGTCTTATGTACGGTTTCCTTGGCTTTACAAAAGAATCTCAGTTTCAGGAGATCCCACTTTTTGATTTTTGTTTTTATTGTCTGTACTACTGGTGTTATATTTAAGAAGTTGACACCTCTGCCAATTTGTTGGAGTTTTTTTCCCACTTTCTTTTCTATCAAGTTCAGAGTGGCTGGGTTTATGTTGAGGTCTTTGATCCACTTGGATTTGAGTTTTGTGCAGGGTGACAGGCTTGGATCTATTTGCATTTTTCTACACACTTGCATCCAGCTATGCCAACAACATTTGTTAAAGTTATTATCTTTTTTCCATTGAATACTTTGGTCCTCTTCGTCAAAGATCAAGTATTCATGGGTTTTAGTTTAATGTCAAGATTTTTAATTTGATTCCATTGATCCACAAGTCTGTTTATATGCCACTGCCAGACTGTTTTTATTACTCTAGCTCTATAGCTTAATTTAAAGATGGGGATGGTAATTCCTTCTGAGGTTGTTTTTTTTGAACAAATTTTTTGGCAATCCTGGCTTTCCTATTACTCTAAAAGAAATTGAATATTGTTGTTTCAGTGTCTGTAAAAAAATGTGTTGATATTTTGATGGGAAATGCATTGAATCTGTACATTGCTTTTGGTAGAATTGCCATTTTAACTATGTTAATCCTACATATGCAGGAACATGGGAGATCTTTGCAATTTTTGATATCCTCTTCAATTTCTTTCTTCAGCAATTTATTTTTTTTTTCAAATAGATCTGTTACTTCTCTGGTTATAGTTACTACAAGGTATTCAATGTTATTTGCAGCTATTATAAAGGGTCATGTTTCCCTTATTTCTTTTTTGGCTCTTTTATCTTTAGTGTATAGGAGGGCTACTGATTTATTTGAGGTAATCTTGTATCCTGCTACAATACTGAAGGTGTTAATCAGCTGTAGAATTTCCCTGGTAGAATTTTGTGGATCACCTATATATAAAATTATATCATCTGCAAATAGAGATAGTTTTACTTCTTCTTTTCTAACTTGTATCCCCTTAATCTCCTTTCATTTTCTTATTGTTTTAGTTAAAACTTGGAGAACTACATTGACTAAATAAGGGTAGAGGGGACATCCTTTTCTAGTTGCTATTTTTAGTGAAATTACTTTGTGATTTCTCCAATAAGATTGATGTTGGCTGTTGGATTCTTGTGAATCACCTTTTTTATGTTTAGATATTTCCTCTGTATTCTTGATCTCCCCAGGTCTTTTATCATAAAAGAGTGTTTGATATTGTCCAAAGCTTTTTCAGCATCTAAGTATATGATTATGTATTTTTTCTTTAGTTTAGTTCTCTGAAGAATGTCATTTCTGGTGTTGTGTATGTTGAACCATTCTTGCATTTCTAAGATGAAGGCCACTTGATCATGGTGGATGATATTTTTTATATGTTGTTGTATATGGTTTGCCAAAATTTTGTTGAGAAATATAGAATCAATATTAATGAGCGAAATTGGTTTGTACTTCTTCTTTGTTGCATTATTGAGTGGCTTAAATATTAGGGTACTTGTGGCCTCATAAAATATGTTTGGCAATATTCCTTCAGTTTCTACTGTGTGAAACAGTTTGAGAAGTATTGTTCATAGTTTTTCTTTGAATGTTTGGTAGAATCCTGCACTGAAACCATCTGGAGCTGGGTGTTTTTTTGTTTTTGTTTTTGTTTTTTTTTTCTTAGAAATGTTTTAATGACAGCTGCATTTTTCTTTAGGTACTTAATCTGATCTTAATTTAATTTTGGTAAATGTAACCTGTCCAAAAAGCTGCCAATTTCTTCTAGGTTTTCCATTTTTTGGAGTATAGATCTTCAAAGTATAACCTGATAATTCTTTGGATTTCCTGGGTGTCTGTTTTTATGTCCCTCTTTTCATTTCTGATTTTGTTAATTTGGATATTCTCTCTTTGCTTTTTGGATAGGTTGGATAACAGTTTATCTATCTTGCTGACTTTCTTAAAGAACCAACTCTTTGATTCATTGATTCTTTGTGTTATTCATTGTTTCAATTGCATTGATTTCAATTCTAAGATTGATTATTTCCTGCCATCTACTCCTTCAAGGTGAGTTTGCTTCTAATTGTTCTAAGGTTACAGCTGTGCTATTAGTTTTCTAGTTTGGAATTTCTCTATTTTTTTTTCATAAAGGCATCTAGTGCAATGAATTTTACTGTTAAGACTTTAATTGGGTCCTATAAGTTTCTGTATGTTGTGTATTCATTTTTCATTAAATTCTAGGAAGACTTCAATATTTTTTCTTAATTCCTTACTTGACCCAAAGGTGGTTCATCTCAGTGATGTTTAGTTTCCATTATTTGGTAGGCTTTTGTGATTTTTGATCTTGTTGAACTCTAACTTTAGATCATGGTAGTCTGATATGATACAAGAAATTATTTCCATTTTTTTGTATCTATTTCTATTTGCTTTATGAGCAAATATGTGGTCAATTTCATAGATAGTTCCATGAGTTGCTGAGAAATATGTATATTCCTTTTGTTTCAGTGGAAGCTTTTATAAATATCTTTTAAATCCATTTGCTTCCTAACCTCTGTTAGACTCCTAACTTTTTTATTGAGTCATTTTATGGTTGACCTATCCAAGTGTGGAAGTGGGATATTGAAGTCTTCCACTATTATGATATGAAAAATTGACATAGGATTTGAGTTTTAGCAGTGCTTCTTTTCCATAAATAGGTGCCCTCATATTAGGGGCATAAATATTCAGGATTTAAATCTCATCTAGTTCAATGTCTCCTGACACAAATAAGTAATCTCCATCTGGTTCTCTTTTAAGTAATTTTGTTTGAAGTCTACTTTGTTCAATATTAGGATGGAAACTACAGCTTATATCTTAGGGCCATTTCCTTGGAAAATCTTTTCCCAAACTTATACTCTGAGCCTGTAACTGTCTTTAAGGTTAATGTGTGTTTCTTGTATGCAACAGAAGGGTGGCTTCTGTTTTTGTCTCTATCATGTTAGTGTATGTCTTTCCATAGGTATATTTAGTCCATTGATATTAAGGAATATTAATGACAACTGATTGATATTTCCTGCTATTTTTGGTGGTAGCTTCTATGTATTTCCTTTCTCTGGGCTTTTTTTTTCCATAGGGAGAAATTTCTTTTATTTCTTTTTATTTTTATTATGAATACAGTCATGTTTTTTATCCATGTACATCCTTGCTGAAGCTTCCTTCCCCTTCAGACACCTCCTAGTCACTACCTTCTGCATATCTCTTTATCTCCTCCCCTGCAAGGATAGGAGGTCTCAAGTTCCCAATATGGTTTAGATCAGGATCTGCTTCTGGCAGATCCACTTTCTTCACAATAAAATCAAGACATGGTCAGGTGTTCCTCTGGAGGATGTGGAATTCAAGGTGCTGGTCCAAGGTCTGTCAGATCCCAAGTTCTTCAGTGTTTGTAGGTTGCAGCTTGCCCATTCTTTCCTTTTGATATTCTTTTTTTAAAGTCCACTAATTAGTGAGTACATTCCTTGCTTATTTTTCTGGGTTTGTGATAACACAATCAGGAGAATATTCCCCAAATCCATCCATTTGCCTGCAAATTTTAGGATATCATTTCTCTTACTTCTGAGTAGTTCTCCATTTTGTAGATGTACCACAGTTTGTTAATCCATTCTGCAGGTGAGGGGCATCTATGTTGTTCCCAAGTTCTTGCTATTATGAATAGTTTTGTTATGAACATAGTTGAGCTATTGCATTTGGAGTGTGAATGTCTATCTTTAGGATATATGCCCAGTAATAGTATTTCTCGATCTTTGGGGAGATTGAATTCTCTGGGCTTTTCTTCTGTGGTATTTTTGATTGTTTGAGGTTTCACGGGTGTATCTGGGACACTTAGGTTGGAGTTTTCCCTCTAATGATTTCTGAAGGCCAGATTTGTAGATAGTTATTGTTTAAGTCTGATTTTGTTATGTCTGACTTTGTCATGTAGTATCTTGTTTACTCCATCTATGGTGATCGATAGTATTGCTGGGTATAGTTGTCTAGGTTGTGAGCCATGCTCTTTTAGTTTCTGTATAACTTCTGTCCATGACCTTCTTGCTTTCATTGTTTCCATTGAATAGTCAGGTGTGATTCTGATGGGTCTGCCATTATAAGTAATTTGGCACTTTTCTCTGAAACACTTAATTTTTTTTCTTTATTCTATATGTTTCCTGGCTTGATTATTATGTATAGAGTGGACATTTTTGTGGGGACAAATCTATTTGGAGTTGTGTAAGCTTCTTGTATCTTTATAGACATTTCCTTCTTTAAGATGGGGAAGGTTTTTATTATATTATTGAATATCTTATCTGTTCCTTTGAGCTGGAATTCTTTTATTTCTTCTATTCCTATTATTCTAAGGTTAGGTCTTTTCATGGTGTCCCAAATATAATGAATATTTTGTGTTATTGCTTTTTTGGTTTTTGTGTTTTTTTTACTGATGTATCTATTTTTGCTATTGAGTCTTAAACTCCAGAGATTCTCTCTTCCACCTCTTGGATTCCCAGTAGCTGGAATCTCCTCACTTTCGACTCTGCTCTACACAGGGGGCTGAATTTGTAACATTTTTTATGGCAGTTCATTTAGAGAAATACAATTTTTTAATGGAGAAACAAACTTTATTTTCTATAAAATAAAATACAATACAGTGACAGAAAAAAATGAAATATTTAACCATATCATTACCTTCTTCTAATATCATATATGCTATTCTTTTACTTTTAAAAATATAATTCAAACAGTCCAATTTTTGCTAATTATATAATTCTAGATGTGAAAATTCTATTGTAAAAGAATTAACTTACTGTTCTATAGCAATAAAAACTTGACTTGCCATTCTTCATAACTGATCAATTGTCATTTTCACCTTATTGTAGATTGTCAGCCATGAAATACCCTTCATACATGTTAGATTGCTGACTTGCTTTTTTCTCAGAAGGTCGTGTAAAGTTATGTACATCTGAAGTTTATGGATGTAATTGTTACATCATATCTAGGTGGCACTATGTTGGTTTGATCATCCGTGGCCATTTTCTACTCCTTATGTAATGCTGCATAAATCATTCAGGTAAATGAATAGTAATAGATACCTCTTTTGTGTTTGAGCACTCTGTAACTTTTGCATATTGATCCAATATGTGCTTAAACCTCATCAAAATCCACTATGCAAATAAACTTCTCTGATGTGATGTGAATTCTATGAGCTTCACTAATACATTGATATAGAAATATAAATTAACATGT
>PVIH01016598.1:0-44635 GCA_004025045.1 Sigmodon hispidus
TTAGATTGGCTAAGATAAAAGGCACAGATGACAGCCTATGCTGGAGAGGATGCAGAGCAAAGGGAACACTCCTCCATTGTTGGTGGGATTGTAAGCTTGTTCAGCCACTTTGGAATACAATATGGAGGTTTCTCAGAAAATGGAGAATCAATCTCCCCAAGGACCCAGCAATACCACTTCTGGGTATATACCCTAAAGAAACACATTCACACTCGAAAGATATCTCTTATTTCTATTCCACACATTCCTCTCCCAGTTCAACCACCCTGTCTCTTCATGCTCTCATCCTCCATTACCTTCCCTCTATTTTCCCCATTATTCTTAATTTACTTAGGAGATTGCATCTATTTCCCTTTTTCAGGATGCTTCATGTGTCCCTCTTAGGTTTCTCTATATTAGTTGCACGTTGTAGTCTGGTTACCCTTTGCTTTATATCTAATGAAGATAAATTATTCATTCCTACTTTCAATTGGGAACACCACTGAGGACATTTTTATTTAATATTTTTTCATTTAAAACATAAAAAATATATTTATATTATTATTTTTTTCTCATTCTCACAATCTTACTTTTTCAGTATAAACCCAATCACTCTCATATTTGAGCTCTGTTGTTACTTTTACATGTTTACACACATAGAACTTACTGAACCTGAAGGGACTATTGTGATCTCAATGCTGCAACACATAGTTTTAGGAACTCTTGTTCTTCTCCCCCATTTACTTTGTCTTGCTATAAACTATTAGAATAGTTCTATTTTTTATTTGGACACTTTCTCTGCCTAAGGATAAGGTTCAGTTTTCAAAGTATAAAAGTCTAGGTACCAAAAACTTGTTTGTAGCTGTTCTAATAAATCTGTCCTATCAACATTTACTGCTTTATTCTAATGGAAGTCTTTCATTTTATCATGATATGCTTCCATTTTACAACCAGTCACATCTGTGTTCTCTCTATCTAGGGGTAATTCTTTGTCTTTCCTGAGCCTCCCCCCAAATCCTTCCTTCTCTTTCATGGCTTTTTCTTCTCTTTCATTCTCTATACTCTGTCTATGCCTCTTATTACCTGCTTGTTATCCTCTGGGAAAAATACATCACTTTTGTTTTGAGACCTTGGTCTTGGCATGTCATATATGGACTCCAATGGTCTTTCAGATTCTGTTTAGTGTGGCTTCTATGTCAATGTGTTTGAAGTGGTGAATTCAAACTATGAAATACATTAGCGGTCTTGTCCCAGAAATATATACAGTTTTCATCTGTAACAGGGACAGCTGTAGTCAATGATTAATGATTTTATCTTCTATCAATTCATTAGTTTAAGTAATATCATCACATGGATCACAATGTGCTGAAAATGTCTGTGTTATTTGATAACATAACAAAGGGAACCATCAACATACAGTTAAGTAGATAACATTATGATTGTTAAATTTTAATTCCCATAAAGATACAGAATGAGTATTATAAAATAGAAGCACTGCTATGCATCAATATCCTGAAACTATATTACCAGCCACAAATTAAGATATTGCAATGCTTTTTAAAAATAGTGAATTGAAATATCCTGTCAATAAATGGCTGAAGCTATACTAACCATACATTTCTTTCTCCAAAAGATGTGGATAACTGTGTGCAGTGTCCAGAGAACCAGTATGCAAATAGAGAGAAGAACCAATGCATTCACAAAGCTGTGATCTTTTTGAAATATGAAGAACCCTTGGGGATATTTCTTGCTTCAATGTCCTTTTGCTTCTTTGCATTCACAGCTGTCATTCTTAGTGTCATTGTGAAGAACCATGACACTCCCATAGTGAAGGCCAACAACCGGAATCTCACTTACATCTTGCTTATTTCACTCAAATTTTGCTTTCTGTGTCCCTTACTGTTCATTGGCCATCTTAACTCAGCTACCTGCATCCTTCAGCAAATAACATTTGGAGTTGTATTCACTGTGGCTATTTCTACTGTTTTGGCTAAAACAGTAACTGTACTTCTGGCATTTACAGTCACAGCCCCTGGAAGTAAAATGAGGTACCTACTGGTTTCACAGGCACCCAAATGCATCATTGCCATCTGTACCGTCATCCAAATTATTCTTTGCACAATCTGGCTGCAGATTTCTCCTCCATTTATTGACACTGACACACACTCAGAGCATGGCCAAATCATCATTTTGTGCAACAAGGGTTCAGTTACTGCATTCTATTGTATCTTGGGATACCATGGCTTTCTAGCCTTAGGGAGCTTCATTGTTGCTTTCTTGGCCAGGAATCTTCCTGACACATTTAATGAAGCCAAGTTGCTGACATTCAGCATGTTTTTATTCTGCAGTGTCTGGATTACTTTTCTCCCTGTCTACCAAAGCACCAAAGGCAAGATTATGGTGGTTGTTGAAATCTTCTCCATCTTGGCCTCCAGTGCAGGCTTGCTAGGATGTATCTTTATCCCCAAGTGCTACATAATTTTGTTAAGACCAGAGAAAAATTCTCTTCAAAAGATAAGGGAGAAAACATCTTTCTAAACACAGATTTAATAAATTGTAACTGATATCTGTACTCCTGGTACAGAACCATTTATTTTACTACAAGGCAAGATATATGCATTAACTAGTAATTCTCATTTTTTCTTATGATAATGCCTAGTAGTACCATATATACTATTTTCTACACATTGTGGCCTATAGTATTTCACACAGCTGCTTATTTTATAAGACTTCATTCTTGGACATTAGTGCACAGGTGATGTGTTCCTTTCCTTTTCTAATGCACAACAAGAATCGAAAATAAACCCTGAATAATTCATTTGGTTTGTTAAGGGATGTGTGACTTTCAATGTAAGAAAAAACTGGGAAAGTGTGTAGTAGAATGAATAAATGTTGTCAGTGATTGAAATAATTTTCTCTTTGTGAAAGACAACAAGTGAATCCTATTGCATACTGGGAGCTAGAGAAGTAGAACCAAGAAGATGAAGAGCTGTTTTGATAGATAGATTGAAAGACTATTTAGAAAAATGGTGAAATGACTGAATATTTAAAATCATTTGAGACTTTTCAGAAGAGGTGAGTACACTATTAAATCCAATAATTTTTTAATTCATATAAAGCATATAACAATATCTCCAAAGAATCAGATGCCCTCTTCTGTCTTCCAAGGACACCTAAACGCAAATTTTACCATAATAACAACTCAAAAAGCACAATAAACAATATTGAATTAAAATGATTTTTAAATTAAAGTTTACAAAGTACTTCAGTAGAACATTTTCTTCTTCTTTTATTGAAAATAGATTTTTCATCTATTATACCTTGATAATAATTTCTCTTTAATCTTTTCTTTCAGATCATCCCCACATTATCTTTCTATCTGAATATTTTGAAATTTTATCTATCATTGGAAAATAATAATTTTTATGGTATAGTAATAAAATATATAGTAAGATAAAGAAAACCCAACACATTAAAATTGGTCAAAATGAGCAGTATTAAAAAAATCACCTGAATATAAGGCATGAGAATCACACACAGTAATTCTATAAAAATCTAACCTGGAACCCATAATATATATGCAAGGACTTGCATATAAAGAAAGAGAATTTATAGCTATGGGGGTCCCTTAATTTAATGCTTTCTCATAAGGCAGTCTTGGGTCTGCCCTGGGGGCTTTGACAAAAGAAGCAGAGCTCTGATGAGAGATGACCTACACCAGTGAGAGATGACTAAGTTTCAGTAGCAAATACCAGCAAAGCATAGCTCTTCTACTTGGCTGGATAAAGGGTATATGAAGTTTGCCTCTTCCTCAATACTCTAAGCTTGCTTGTTACAACTAGCTTCCAGTGTCTGAGCCCTTGTACTCTGATCTTCCTAACTCCTCCCCAAAGAGGAACTAGCAGAGCCCCCAAAATAACATTTAGTACCAGCATCGTGGGGCTTTTGTATGGCTATAGAGTTTTCCTAGTTTAGGGCTCTTTATTTTTATTACTGCAGTTATTGTTTAGGCTTTTATTTTTCCTGGTCTGTTTTTCACTATATAAGATGTAACTGAGCTTCTCTGTTACACTCGCTGCAAACCTGCTAGCCTCTTTTCTTCATTGCATGTGATATTATGCCATTCTTTTTGGTCTCATTGTAAAAGCCCTCTGTTTTCCCCCACCATGTCTGCCTATATAGCAAATTTGAGTAGCACATAAAAACATTTGCCCAGATTTGTCCAGCATTTCCCCATAATAGCTGACCTCATGAGATAAAGGAACCAGGGTCTGACTAGCTGTGGCCTCCATGTAAAGACAGGAGAACTGCAAAAGAACTGGAGTGAGGCTGCAGTATTGGCATCATGGATCTCTCAAGAGAATATGTGGGAACCACATATGTGTTTTAGAGTGCTGCTTCTAGCTAGGAGGAGAGAAGTGGCTTCAGATGTAACTCCCCAGCTTCACTTTACCCCTAATCTTTTGGCTATAATTGTCAGGCTGAATTCCTCTTACCCAGATGAAGTGATTGAAGCCGATAATAAACACTGCCAGAAGCATTGTGCTGCTAACCTCTCCATTATCTCATTGCTAGTCATAACTTTTATCCTCTACACATTAATTTTCTAATGATATCTTAGGAAGATTCCTGGATGTTTCACTTAAGTTTCTTCTGATCCCAAGCAGTTCAAAGGTTGTGGTTTGCAGCTTGGATAATCTTTGTTTCTGTTTTTGTTTTTTTGTCTAAATTCCACTTATGAGTGAGTACATCCCACTCCTATCATTCTGGGCTTGTGATTCCTCACTCAGAAGGATATTCTCCAAATCAAACCATTTTCCTGCAAATTTTAGGATGTCATTTTTTGTACTGCTGAGTAGTACATCATTGTGTAGATTTACTACAGTTTTTTAATCAATTCTTCAGTTGAGGGGCATCTAGGTTGCTTTCAGGTTCATGCTGTTATGAATAATGCTGATATGATCATAATTGTGCTAATGCCTTTGAGATGAGAATATGCATACTTTGGGCATGTGCCCAATAGTGGTATTGTTGGATCCTCGGGGAGAATGACTCTCAGTTTTTTGAAGAACTGCCATACTGCATTCTAAAATGGCTGTAAAAGATTACACTCTTACCAGCAATGGAGAATTTTTTCCCTTGCTCCACATCCTCTCGAATATTGGTTATCAACTGTGTGATCGTAGCCATTCTGACAGTTGTAAGGTTACATCTTAAGGTTGTTTTGGTTTGTATTTCTCTGATGGCTAAAGAAATTGATCATTTCATTAAGTGTCTTTCAGCCATTTGTAATTCTTTAGTTAAGAATTCCCTTTTTAGCTCTGAAGCCCATTTTTTAATTTTTTAAAAATCAATATCAAACGTTATATAAAAAGCAAAACATCCAGGATAGCTAAAAATACACACACACACACACACACACACACACACACACACACACACACATACAGTAATAAAACTTCTCTGCTGCAAACCACAACTACTGAACAGCTTGGGATCAGAAACATCCTGGATTGACCCTTCCGATCCTACTACACCTATAGGAACACCTGACTCACTCTTGAGGGAGGGGGCACAAAACTTGATCTGCCAGGAGTGTAGACTGAACTAAGCAATATTGTGTCAGTGGGACCATGGGACTGTCTGCTCCTTGCCCAGGGAGGGGATGGGGAGTTGTGGAGAAGAAAAAATGACCTGATGTGGCAGGAGGGGGTAGGGAACTTGAATAAGGATATACAAGGATAGAAAGCATGACTTCTATGTTCATAATAAAAAATAGAATACACTAAACATAAAAAATAAAATCTAAAGGTCATTTTTAAATTGGGTTATTTAGGTTTTGGGGTTTCATTTTCTTGAGGTTTCTATATATTTTAGAAAACACTTCTCTGTCAGTTGTAGCATTGGTAAAGATCTTTTCCCATTCTCTAGGCTGTTGTTTGGCTTATTGACTCTGTTCTCTGCCTTACAGAAACTTCTCAGTTTCAGGAGGTCACTCTTATTGATTATTATTCTTAGTGTCTGTGCTACTAGTATTATAGTTAGGAAGTGGTTACCTGGGCCAATGCATTGGCAGGTATTTCCCACTTTCTTTTTTTATCAAGTTCAGTGTAGCTGGGTTTATGCTGAAGTCTTTTTTCTTTTTTGATGATTATTTTTCTTTTTTTCCTTCTTTATTTTGTATTTATCAAAAAACAGTAAAATGAATTTAAAATGAGGAAAAGTTAACAATAACTATAAAGAGGATAAGAATCATAAGCATGGCTTATCAAGGGTGGTAATGCAAATAAGATTGCTACACATACATTTACTTTGTGTTCATATGCTGAAGTCTTTATCCACTTGGATTTGAGGTTTATGCAAAATGATAGGCTTAGATCTATTTGCATTCTTCTATATAATATCATCCTGTTGTGCCAACACTATTTGTTGAAAATGCCATCAGTTTTTCTTTGAGTATTTCTGGTCTCTTTGTCAAAAATTTTGTGTTGATAGATGCTTGGGTTAATGTCTAAGTCTTTGATTTGATCCAATAGATCCACGAATCTGTTTTAATGCCAGTACCAGGCTGATTTTATTACTTTAACTCTATAGTATAGCTTGAAATCAAGAGGTAATTCCTTATGAAGGTGTTTTTTTTTTAACAGGATTGATTTGCCAATACTGGATTTCCTGTTATTCTATATGAAATTGAGTATTGTTCTTTCAAAGTCTGTAAAAATAGTGTTGGGATTTTAATGGAAATTTCATTGAATCTGTAGACCACTTTTGGTAAAATAGCCATTTTTACTATATTGTTCTTACCTATTCAGGAACACTCAAGATCTTTCTAATTTCTGATATCCTTTTCAGTTTCTTTCTTTACTGATTTAAAGTTTTTGTCAAACTTTAAATTCATTCATAAGAGTTATGACAAGATATTTAATGCTATTTACAGCTATTATAAAAGGTGATGTTTACAAGTTCTTTTTCACCCCTTTTATCCTTAGTGTGTAGGACAGCTACTAATATGTTTTAGTTAATCTTTCACCCTGCTCCATGGCTGAGGGTATTTATTAGCTATAGGAGTTCCCTGGTGGAATTGTGGGCATCACTTATGTATACAAACACGTCATCTGCAAATAGAGATAGTTTGACTTCCTTTTCAATTTGTATCTCCTTCACTTGTGGATATATGTTAAATATTTAATGAGTCCTGGGATGTCAGAGAGGCCACACAGTAAAATCCAAGGCAGACAGATCAAGAAATCCTTGATCCTTGAATACAAGGATAAATAGCTGGGTCAATCACACACACCTTTAATGCCAGCACAAGAGAAACAAAGAGGGGTGACTAACATCCTTTATCTCATAACTCTAGAGATAGAACTTCTTCTGTTTCTTTGAGTTCAAGGTTACATGCCTTTAATTCTAACCTGGATGGGATAGGGTATATAAGAGCTTGTAAAACCAGGCAAAACAGTAGCAACTAACAGAAGAGACAAGGTGTGAGGCTGAGAAAGTTGCAAGACAGTTTGGTGAGAATTGACTGTGGTGCTTTTTCTCTCTGATATTTTGGCCTTCCCCTGATAACTGGCTCTGGGTCTCATTTAGTACAACCCAAATTTGTCCTATTACTTTTGGTGCTCAACTTTGGGACATTAATTCCCCCCCAAAAAAAAATCCACTGACCAGCCAGAACAACATGTGTCCAGAGGAGTCATTATTAGCTTGTTAGGTTTTTGAGTTAGCTTGTAGCTTTAGGCAGACCCAGCCACATATGTTTCCATTTCACATTTATCTGGGTAAGTTTTTTCAAGCAATAGCCTCTTTCTCCTGGTAGCTTTCATATTCTTCCTCTATATGAACTCCTCCTTGGGCTGCTATATCACACTAGGTAGCTGCCTCACTTTAGAACCATTTGAATCAACTCTGACAACTAAATTGGTGAGTACAGCAGAGTTTTTTTAAAGGGGATATTTGTTTAAGGTGATGAAGGGTACTTGGTCTTTCTGTGATTTTTCTCTAGAAGATTTGATATTAGAACCAGTAAAGGAAAAGATAAATAAAGTAGATGGAATTGTCCTTATGAAGTTTATTATGAAGATATTTTTTTGTTGTTTGACTTCTGTTTTATTATTGAAGAAGTCAATTAATTTGAATGCTAAAAAAGAAGTCTTTAAAAAGCCTATTTAAAAGGAGCTCAAAGATATTCAAATACAAACAGAGGAGTATAAAGAACAGACCTTAGCAATATCACTGAAAGCTTCAGAAAGCAGAAGAAGTTTATCAGACAGCCAACACTAATATACCCAGTAACCATTAAAAAATCAAAAGAGGATAGAGATATAAGAGAAGTTAATTGGGTTGTGATACATATGCTAGAACTAAAAAGGCCTAAAGATGCCATTGTGTCATATGGGATGCACTCACCATTTGTAAAACAAATGTTGAATTCCTGGTCTTCTTGCAATTAGATGATCCCTAAGGATATGGTCAATGCTGTTTTGGAACCAGGGACACTTTTACAGTGGGAAACCTGGTGGAAAAAGGAGGCTAAAATAATAAAACAAAGTAGCAGATACATGGGCATAGAAGTCTCCAAAAACCAACCTCTTGGGAAATGAGAATATTCTGATATTGAAAGGCAATCCTTTGTGTGCAATGAACACACTCTTGATTTATGCATCATGGCAGCACTAAATGCTTATGATTGAATAGAAAAATTAAGAAAGAAAACTGAGTCATTTAGAATAATAGTTCAAAACCCAAAGGAAACTTTTACAGATTTTTTTGTAGAAATTATCTGCAGCAGTAAATAGCACAGTACCGGATTCAGAAGCAAGGTGAATAATAATTGAATACTTGACATTTGAGAATGCTAATACACAATTCAAAAAATCAAAAACTGTGAAAAACAAGGTCATCACCCTTAGAAGATTGGATTCATAAAATAATTAATGCTGATTCTTATGAAGGTGATGATAATTGGGTAGGAGAGGTCATTTCTAGAGGTATAAGAAAAAACAAAATATTAAAATGCTATAATTTTGGAAGGCAAGGTCATATTCAAAGAAACTGTAACTCAAAAACAGTGCCTTTGTAAGGAATTGTCACAAGAGAACACCCCTCCCTCCTGGAGTATGCAGGAGGTATGGAAAAGGTAGACAATAGACTAACAAATGTTGGCCAACAAGGGACAGACAAGGTAACCTACCTTTGGGAAACACCCAAAGGGAGTTTTTAAAGCCCCCATGTCCAATGCAGTGCAATTTTACCCTGCTATCATGGAGAATTCCCCTCCTCCAAACAATTAAAGAAATTAATACCTATTTTTAAAAAACATACTACACTTAATGGTAGGGAATTTATAGAAAAAGAAAAAACTCAGGAATAAATGTACAAAAATATTCTGGCAAATGTCTATTATGAACAAAGGCCAAAATTAAAAGTACAAATAAATGATTTTATTGTTGAAGGTTTATTGGGCACAGGTATGGATATATCAATAATTTCACCAGAGTCATGGTATCCAAGTTGGCCCCTTCAGGAGGTAAATGTTCAATTTTTGGGGATTGGGTTTTTATACCAAGTAAAACAAAGTGCAAAATAGTATGAGTGTATAGGACCAGAAAGACAAACAGGAATATTAAAGCCATATATGGCTAACAATACTATAAATTTATGAGGATGAGATTTATTACAACAATGGAACACACATATTAACATCCTCCAAACACAGAAATAAATCATAAAGTAACACATATTTCTGGGAGAAATGTTAGAAGGTATTATGAGAAACAGTCACAAACTATTCAAGCTATACAGACACAAGGCACAACAGCTGTTGATCTTTCAAAGACACTCAAATGTAGGGCGTGGTTGGCCCTTGCACAACTTGCTGGAACATTGCATCATGTTCCCCAGCTATTGCACCTCCGCCACTTATTCTAATTAGGCACTGAGTAGTGACCTATCAGATGTGATCCCTGACTATGCTAATTTGGCACTTTTTACCACCTATCACCAGCTATATGCTAATGAGGCATTACTTTGGGCACCAATCATATGGCTACATGCGTCCCAGTTTCCCTATATAAGCAGGCTGCATTTCAGGCATGGAGTCTTTCTTCCACCATTCTACCTCAACTGAGCTGTACTCCAATAAAGTGTGATCCGAGAAGAATCATGGATGTGGTGACTCGTCATTCTGCAGGCCAGAAAGCGGCTCGCCACACTCAAACACTATCTTTAAAATGGCTAACAGTTAAGCCTATATGGATTAATCAATGGCCATTAACAGAAGAGTAATTGCAGGCCTTATAGTAGCTGGAGAAGGAGCTGTTAAATGCTCAGCATATAGAAGAATCAACAAGCTCTTGGAACTCTCCATTATTTGTCATTAAAAGAAATCTGGAAAGTGGAGAATGGTGACAGATTTAAGGGCTATAAACAACGTGATCCAGCCAATGGGTTCTCTACAGTCTAGAATCTCTATTTTTCTTATACCCAAAGAATGGCCTATTATAGTTATCGATTTAAAAGACTGTTTTATTTACAATACACTTAAAATAACAAGATAAAGAAAAATTTGCCTTTAAAGTGCCCATGTATACTTCTTAGCTTGTAAAGAAAAATCAGTGCAGGGGTCCTCCCTCAAGAAAAGCTCATTAGCCCTATGCTATGTCAGCATTTTGTACAAAAGCCAATAGAAAAAATTCGCAACAAATTCCCCACATCCATAATATATCATTAAAGAGATGGCATCCTATTGGCAGATTCATACACTGATACTCTAGAAAAAATGTTTAAGGAAGTGAGAAAAAATTGCCTGCTTGGGGATTACAGGTAGCCTCTGAAAAAATAAAAAGGGAAAATTTCATTAATTATTTAGAGTATAAAGTAGACCTTCAAAAAATTAGAACTCAAAAGGTACAAATCAGGAGAGTTAGACTGAAGATCTTAAATGATTTTCAGAGATTACTAGGAAACATTGCCAATTTATGACTCACTTTGGATTAAATAATGACGAACTGAATATTTTGTTTAAAACCTTAAATGGTGACAAAGGCTTAAATAGTCCAAGAGAACTGTCACCTGAAGCTGAGAGAACTGACTTTTGTAGAAAAGAAATTACAGGATGCACATATGGATAGTGTGGTTCTAGACCTTAATTACATCCTGGTCTCTTTCCCTCTAAACATTCCCCTATGGGAATTTTAATGCAAAGGTAAAATGTTATAATGGAATGGATATTTCTACCACATAAATCAGATAAAAAATAAAGATATATGTGAAATAAATTTCTAATTTGATATTTAAATGGAAATTAAGATTTCATCAATTAATAGGAATTGACCCAGCAGAAATTGTTGTACCTTTAACTAATGAAGAAATTGACCAATTATGGGTAGAAAATGAACCTTGGCAAAGAGCCTACCATAAGTTTTTGGGAGACATTTACAACAAATGCCCTCAAAGCAAAAGAATTGAATTTTTAAAGAAAAGTAATTGGAATCTTTCTTGTGTTGTATGAGATAAACTAATTACTGGAGCTCCCATATTTTATACCAATGCAAATAACTCAGAAAAGGCAGATTACACATCAGAAAATATAAGTAAAGTGGCTCAAAGCCCTTATAATTCTGTTAAAAAATCAGAATAATATGCTATTGTTATGGTATTAATGGATTTTACCCAAGCTCTAAACATAGTCACTGACTCTCAGTATGCAGAAAGTTATTTTACATGTTGAAGCTGCTGATTTCATTACTGATGAGTCAGAATTAACTTTATTATTTCTTCAGTTACAAGAAATAATCAGGAATAGGGAACATCCCTTCTATATAACACACATTCAGTCCCATACAGATCTTCCAGGTCCTTTAGCATAATGTAATGATGAAATTGATAAATTATTAGTAGGAAATGTGCTGGAGGCCTCAGAGTTTCATAAAAGAAATCATATCAATAGTAAATGATTAAAAAAATCTTCTCCACCACTTTGCAACAGGCCAAAAAATTGTATAAAGATGTTCCACCTGTTTCTTTTTTATTCAAGCTCCATTACCAGAAGGGAGTAACCCTAAAGGTATTCATAGAAATAAAATTGGGCAGATGGAAGTATTTTATTTTACAGAATTTGGAAAATTTAGATATGTATATCATACAAAAGATACATTTTCAGGATTTTGATTGGCAACTTTATTGAGTTCAGGAAAGGCTGATTCAGTAATAACACATTTGTTAGAAGTTATGACCATCATGGGAATATTTGAAGAGATTAAGACAGACAATACTCTAGCAAATGTCTCTAGTAAAATGAAACATTTTTTGCTTATTATAATATAAAGCATATTACACAAATACCACATAATCCTACAGGGCAAGTAGTCATAGAGAGATCAAATCAAACTCTAAAGAAGATGCTAAATAAATAGAAAGGAATAATAAAGACCCTTAGAAATAGACTACACAGTGCTTTATTAACTTTGAATTTTCTCAATGCTTAATGAGAAAGGAACAACAGCTGCTGAAAGGCATTGGAACATAGAAAAAACAGATGATCTAAATCAGCTCATTCAAAGGTGTCCTGATCTCAGAATGAAAGCTAGACTATGTGCTACATTGGGGAAGAGGTTTTGCTTTTGTTTCCACAGGTGAAGAAAAGTTATGGGTATCATCAAAATGAATAAAGACTTGATTTGGACCAGAAAACAAGAATTGATGGCACTTCTACCCATACTACAATTCTTACAAGTTGTAAGAAAAGACAAAGGGTTGGGGCAGCTTTCTGTTTCTGTCCTTACAGAAAGCCAGAAATATCCATCTTCAAGATGTTAAAAGACCTTGGGCATCTAGATGTGTACAATAGAAGGGAGGCTATCCAGAAAAATTCAAGAGCAAGCAAATATCATATCTATTGGTGCCAATATATTCTATATGGTAAAACCTTTCTTCTTAGACTCTATCTTTAGTTACAAGATACTTGAAGTCCCAGTTGAAGCATAATTTAAAGCTGGCTTTGGAGTTGGAGTTTGGTTCTCTCCTTCTCTAAATCCAAGCATACTTGTTAAAGGAAAAAGGCAAGTCTCTATATCATATTAGAAGAGCCACCTGATATGGGACAGAAGAATGACTAAAAAGAAGGGACAGTTCTATTGTCACTAATCCTATTCTGAATAAAAATGTATACATTTAGCTTCCTGTATATTGTGTTAGGTTTTAGTATCTTATCAATTTTCTGGAGTGATCCATGACAATGCCTAATTGTGAACTGAAAGTATCTAAAAGAAAGATGGGGTCCCACAATAAGGATATCACATGGACTGAGACAAAGACACCAGGCTGACAAACACCAGCCAAAGATCAGATTTGGACTGCAAACTGCTCAGGACATTTTCAAGGTTAGGATGAACCAGTTTCACAGACTACTCTAGCCAGGACCTGAGACAAGCCATGCATTTTCCTGTTATGCAGAGACTGGATAATAAATGATACAACTACATATTTCAGGACTTGACAATTAATATCACCTTTTAGGATCTCCTAAAGATGATGTTGCTCCCCACCTCCTTGGTAGCAGAAATTAAATTTAAGAACATGACACCCACATTCCCAAAAGTTGGTGTGGGTGGTTTTTGATCTTGTAATGGGTTATGAATTATTATTATTTTTTAGGGCAATTGGTTAAAAATATTTATTGGTTATGGTTAGAAAAAAGCTAAACAAGAGATTTTACACTTAGACTTCTTGTTTTAAATAAAGAAGGAAAGAAAGAAATGGATACAGATATAAAAGGATATAAGGGTAGATTATTGAATCTACTTTAATAATATTACTAGCTTTAAATATTTTACATTGGATATGATTTTTTTTATATATTGTATAGAAATTGTGTATATTGATATAATGTTGGGATTAATTTTGTCACTGTATATATATTCCTGATTGTTCAAGATATTATACAATGTAGTACAAATTGCTAGTCCAGGAAAGTTATTGCCAACTAATTAGGATATAAAGAAATGTAAATTAGTAGTTAGACATTACAATCAATTTTATAGTTATATTAGGTATGTTTTCACGATGAGATATATTTTAGAAAAATAGGTCTTCTTCAAGCACTTTAGAGATCCATAGAATATGGCATTTAAGAAATTTCAGGGGATGTCCTCACTCATTAGTGGTCTCTAAACAAACTAACAAGAAAAAAGCCAAGCATGCCCAAGCTGCAAACCACAACCACTAAACAGCTTGGGATCAGAAACACACTGGACTGACCCTTCGGATCCCATTACACCTATAGGAACACCTGACTCACTCTTGAGGGAGGGGGGACAAAACTGGATTTGCCAGGAGGGGAGACTGAACTAAGCTTTATTGGGTCAGTGGGACCATGGGACTGTCTGCAGCCTGCCAAGGGAGAGGATGGCGAGTTGTGGAGAAAGAAAGGGTGACCTGATGTGGTGGGAGGGGGCAAGGGACCTTGAATGGGGATATACAGGAATAGGAAAAAAAAATCCAGAGGGAAAGCTGAACACAAAGTAATTTTATGTGTAGCAAATTATTTGCATTATCACCCTTGATAAGTCATGCTTAAGATTTTTATTTTCTTTATAGTTATTGTTAACTTATCAGCATTTTAAAATCAATTTACTGTTTTTCTTGATAAATACAAAATAAAAAAATATATGGATTATATTTGTATGAAACCATGTAAAATTAAACATTATTGGATAAATAAAAAAAGAAAAGAAATTTCAAAAACATAGGTTATTATATTTTGACAATGGGACATATGCTTTTGGCAGCACCAATACACTTCAGAGAAGATTATAGACATCAAGGAAACTCCATCATATGAATTGATCTTCTTTGTAACAAAAGTTAGTCACTGGGCAAGAAAGTACTCTTACCTTGACTGCTGACAATATGATATTCAAAATGGACAAGAAGAAGAAATACACAAAAGAATTGACAAACCTTGGAAAGACAATGTAGAAAGGACTTTGGGAATATCCTGCTGCCCAGAGAAGTCTGTCAGACATGCTGGGCTTGTTGGACAAAGATGGACTCTAAAGCAACAAACAAAAAGTATGGGTTATTGTCCAGGCAGCCAGCTGTTTTATCTCTTATATTTTTCGAAGTTGCCATTTACTTAATATTATTTTCTTCTTGGGTCTCTGAGGAATTTAAAGATGAGATAGTTAATAGTTATAGTTATCTAGTGACAGATTTAGAAAAAAATCACTTAGAAGTTATAGTGTTTAAGTTTAAGAGATATTAAAATATAATGTTTAGTTAGTAATAAAAGTTAGATATAAAGTGGATTAGATACAATCCTTTGGACTCACCAAAATAGAATAAATAATGGAATATTTTCTTCAATTGTGTCAGTTGTTAATGAACTGGACATTTCTTATGTAATTATTGTTTGTATATTATTGTATGTGATTATTGTTCCTATTGTATATGTTTGCTCCTATGTTAGTTATCTTTCTTTTTCATGTTTGATGAAAACATATGTTAGATATTTAATAAATCCTGGGACATCAGAGAGACCACACAGTAAAATTTAAGGCAGATAGCTCAGTAATTCCTTCATCCTTGAATACAAGGATAAACAGCAAAGTCAGTCACACACATCTTTAATCCCAGGACAGGCAGAGCCAGGAGTGGTGGTCAACATCCTTTATCCCATAACTCCAGAAATAGAACTTCTTATGACTTGTCTTTATTATTTTGAGATATTTTCTCTGTATTCCTATGCTCTCCAGGGCTTTTATCAAAAGGAGTGTTGGATTTTGTCAAAGACCTTTTTAGCATCTAAGGATATGATCATGTGGCTTTTTTTCCTTCAGTTTGTTTATATGTTGGAGGATATTTACAGTTTTTCATATGTTGAATATCCCTGCATTTCTGTGATGAATCCTACTTGATCATTGTCCCAATATTGCTTTCTTCAGCCTCCACTCCAGGCAGATCCAGTTTTCTCCCCCCAACTTGAAGTCTGAGTCAGGTGTTCCCCTAGCGGGAGTGGGATTCAAGGAGTCAGCCTAAGGTTTTTCCAATCACAAGCTGTTCAGCTGTTGTGGTTTGCAGTTTGGGCATGCTTTTCTTTTTTCTTGTTTGTTTGTTTGTTTAGAGTCCGCTAATGAGTGAGTATATCCTCTGCTTAACTTTCTAGGTTTGTGATACCTCACTCAGGAGGATATTCTCCAAATCCATCAATTTGCCTGCAGATTTTAGGATATCATTTTTCACACTGCTGAGTGGAACTCCATTGTATAGATGTATCACAGTTTGTTAGTCCATTCATCAGTTAAGGAACATCTAGGTTGTTTCTAGGCTCTTGCTAATACAAAAACCGCTGCTATGAACATAGTTGAGCTAATGCCTTTGGAGTGTGACTGTGAATCTTTAGGGTATACACCCAGAAGCGGTATTCTTGGAATCTTGGGGAGATTGATTCTCAATTTTCTGAGAATTCACCATACTGCAATCAAAAGTGGCTGAACAAGCTTACACTCCCACCAGCAATAGAGGAGTGTTACCCTTGCTCCACATGCTCTCCAGCATAGGCTGTCCTCTGTTCCTCTATCTTAGCCAATCTAACAGGTGTCAGGTGGTATCTCAAAGTTGTTTTGATTTGCATTTCTCTGATGACTAAAGATGATGAGCACTTTTTCAGGTGCCTTTCAGCCATTCCTCTGCTGAGAATTGCCTTTTTAGGTCTGAACCCCAATTTTTGATTGGATTATTCAAGGTTTTGGGCTCTAGATTCTTGAGTTCTTTATATAACTTAGAGATCAGTCCTCTATCATTTGTAGGGTTGTTGAAAATCTTTTCCTGGCTTCCGGGACCAGGTGCTGTGTGCAGAGTCTCAGCGCATCTGTAGCAGGGGCAGATGAACTCTGCCTGTCACCATACCACAGCTGATACTGAGGGAATTTGCACAGCTACCCACCTCGATCTTGAACTGAGCTAATAGATAACTTCTGGGGTCTCTGAAGGGTAGATTCAGACCCTGCCCAGAGAGGTGACAGGAGGGACACAAGCCCGAGTACCACAACTGATCAGGAGCCATCTAATCGTGAACCATTGAAGTCATGTGCAAATGTCACTGCAAGAAATTGCATAATAATACAAAGAACAATTGTTAACTACAGAAGAGAGTGGCGATCTTACAAATACAATACCTGAACTGAGCAATGAAGAGGAAACAGAAGGAAGCAACACCAAAAATTCCTTTTTGATGATCATTGAAGCTCTAAAGAAATATGAAAAATAGCCTTAAAGAAATAGAAGAAAATACAAACAAAAAATTGGAAGAGATGAACAAATCTATGAACAAAACATGCCAGGAACTAAAAGCTGAAATAAAACCTGAAATAAAAGCTGAAATAGAAGCAATAAAAAAAAGGCACAAATGAGGCAAAGATGGAAATAGGAAACCTGAAGAAAAAAGCTGGAAACACAGATACAAGCATAACAAACAGAGATCAACAGATAGAACATAGAATCTCGGAAGTGGAGGACTCAGTAGCTCAAATAGAAATATCAGTCAAAGAAAATAGTAAAACTAAAAAAGCCATAACTCAAAATGTTCAGGAAATCTGGGACACCATGAAAAGACATAATTTGAGAATAGTAGGAATAGAAGAAGGAGAAGAATACCAGCTCAAAGGCACAGATAAGGTTTTCAATAAAATCATTGAAGAAAACTTTCCTAGCCTGAAGAAGTAAATGCCTATAAAGATACAAGAAGCTTACAGAACACCAAATAGATATGATCCCCCAAAAAAGTCAGTGCGCCATATTATAATCAAGCCACAAAACATACAGAACAAAGAAAAAATTTTAAGAGCTGCAAAAGAAATGGGCCAACTCACGTATAAATGCAGACCCATCAGTATAACACCTGACTATTCAATGGAAACGATGAAAGCTAGAAGGGCTTGGTCAGAAGTTATACAGACGCTAAACCAGCATGGCTGCCAAACTAGAATACTATACCCTGCAGAATTATCAATCACCATACATGGAGTAAACAAGGTATTTCAGGACAAAGTCAGACTGAAACAATATCTTCTACCAATCCAGCACTACAGAGAGTATTAGAGGGAAAACTACAACCTAAGGACCCCAGATATACCTATAAAATCACAAACAATAAGTCCACAGAAGAATACCCTAGAGTAAGGAAATACAAGTTGCCACGAAAAATGGCAGGAAATATGAATCAATGGTCACTAATTACCCTTAATATCAATGGTCTTAACTCTCCTATAAAACATCACACACTAACAAGATGGATACAACAACAGAAGACATCCTTCTGTTGCCTACAAAAACACACCTCAACTGCAAAGACAGACACAGGCTTAGAATAAAGGGTTGGGAATAAAGCAATAAGGGAATGAAAAGAGATTAAGGGCATACAAATTGGAAAGAAGAAGTGAAGCTATCTCTATTTGCAGATGAAATGATTGTATATATAAGTGACCCACAAAATTCTTCCAAGGAACTGCTACAGCTGATAAACACCTTCGGCAATGTAGCAAGATACAAGATTAACTCAAAGAAATCAGTAGCCCTTCTATACACTAAAGATACAAGAGCTAAAAAGAAATAAGGGAAACATTACCCTTCATAATTGCTGCAAATTGCATTAAATACCTTAGAGTAACTATAACCAAAGAAGTAACAGACCTATTTGACAAAAAATTTTAAATCACTGAAGAAAGAAATTGAAGAGGGTATCAGAAAATGGAAAGCTCTCCCATGTTCGTGGATTGGTAGGATCAACATAGTAAAAATGGCAATTCTACCAAAGGCAATCTACAGATTCAATGCACTGCCCATCAAAATCCCAACACAATATTTTTTGGACCTTGAAAGAACAATACTCAATTTCATTGGGAATAACAAGAAAGCCAGGATTGCCAAAACAATTTTATTCAACAAAAGAACCTCAGGAGGTATCACCATCCCTGACTTAAAGTTATACTATAGAGCTATAGTAATAAAAACAGCCTGGTATTGGCATAAAAACAGACTTGTGAATCAATGGAATAGAATTGAAGATCCAGACATTAACCCAAAGACCTATGAACACCTTATCTTTGACAAAGAGGCCCAAAACATTCAATGGAAAAATGATAGTATATTTAACAAATGGTGTTGGCAAAGCTGGATGGAAGTGTGTAGAAAAATGCAAATAGATTCGAGCCTGTCACCCTGCACAAAACTCAAATCCAAGTGGACCAAGACCTCAACTTAAACCCAACCACTTTGAACTTGATAGAAAAGAAAGTGGGAAATACACTTCTACGAATTGGCACAGGTGACCACTTCCTAAATATAACACCAGTGGCACAGACACTAAGACCAACAATCAATAAGTGGGATCTCCTGAAGCTAGGAAGCTTCTGTAAAGCCAAGGACACTGTCAATAGGACTAAATGACAGCCTACAGAATAGGAAAAGACTGGGACTGACCCTTTGGACTCCACTCCAACTATAGGAACACCTGACTCACTCTTGAGGCAGGGTGGACAAAACTGGATTTGGCCAGGAGTGGAGACTTATCCAAGCATTATTGGGTCAGTGGGACAATAGGACTGTCTGCTCCCTGCCCAGGGAGGGAATGGGGAGTTGTGGAGAAGTAAAATAACCTGTTGTGGTGGGAGGGGGAAGGGACCTTGAATAAGTATATACAGGGATGGAAAAAAAAATTCAGAGGGAAAGTTGAACACCAAGTAAATATATGTGTAGCAATCTAATTTGAAGAATCACCCTTGATAAGTCATGCTTATGATTTTTATCTTCTTTATAGTTATTGTTAACTTTTCAGCATTTTAAATTCATTTTACTGTTTTTTGATAAATACAAAATAAATAAAGAAGAAAAACATGAATGTGTAAATATCCTGTGCACCAGAGACAGAAAAATTAATTTTATACCAAGAAAATTAATTTTACACCAAGTTATGAAATAAAAATAACTGAAAACTAAAAAAAAAAGGAAAATCTTTTCCCTTTTTGTAGGTTGTTGTTTTTGTCTTATTGGTAGTGTTCTTGGCTTTACAGAAGCCTCTCAGCTTCAGGAGATCCCACTTATTGATTCTTGATCTTAGTGTCTGTGCCACTGATGTTATATTTAGAAAGTGATGATGTATGCAATCCGTAGAAGTGTATTTCCCACTTTGTTTTCTATCACATTCAAAGTGGATGTGTTTATGTTGCGGTCTTTGATCCACTTGGATTTGAGTTTTGTCCAGGGTGAAAGGTTTGGATCTATTTGCATTTTTCTACATACTACCATCCTGCTAACAAATAGCCAACATCATTTGTTAAATATACTATCTTTTTTACCATTGAATATTATGGTCCTCTTTGTCGAAGATCAGGTATTCATTGGTTTTTGGGTTAATGTCTGGATCCTCAATTCTATTCCATTGATCCACAAGTCTGTTATTATGCCAGTACTAGACTGTTTTTATTACTGTAGCTGTATAGTGTAACTTGAAGTCAGGAATGGTGATGCCTTCTGAGGTTCTTTTGTTGAGCAAAATTGTTTTGGAAATCCTGGCTTTCCCGTTATTTCAAATGAAATTCAGTATTGTTCTCTCAAGATCCAAAAAATATTGTGATGGAATTTTGATGGACAGTGCATTGAATCTGTAGATTGCTTTTGGTAGAATTGCCATTTTTACTATGTTGATCCTACTTATCCAGGAACATGGGAGAGCTTTCCATTTTCTGATATCATCTTCAATTTCTGTCTTCAGTAATTTAAAATTTTTGTCAAATAGATCTGTTACTTCTTTGGTTATAGTTACCCCAAGGTATTTAATGCTATTTGCAGGTATTATAAAGGATTATGGTACCTAATTTCTTTTTCAGCCCTTTTATCTTTAGTGTATGGAAGCGCTACTGATTTCTTCTAGTTAATCTTGTGTCCTGCTACATTGCTGAAGGTGTTAATCAGCTGTAGAAATGCTTTGGTATAATTTTGTGGGTCACTTATGTACACTACTATATCATTTGCAAATAGAGATAGATTCACTTTTTCTTTTCCAATTTGTATTTTCTTAATCTCCTCTCATTCTCTTATTGCTTTAGCTTAAACATAGAGAACTATATTGAATAGATACGGGGAGAGAGGTCATCCTTGTCTAGTTCCTGATTTTAGTGGAATTGCTTTGAGTTTTTCTCCTTTAAGTTTAATACTGGCTCTTGGCTTCTTGTAGATTACCTTTATTACATTAAGATATTGTCTCTGTATTCCTGATCCCTTCAGAGGTTTTATCATAAAGGAGTGTTACATT
Source organism: Sigmodon hispidus (assembly GCA_004025045.1). Lineage (NCBI taxonomy): Eukaryota > Metazoa > Chordata > Mammalia > Rodentia > Cricetidae > Sigmodon > Sigmodon hispidus. Next base: position 21,293 of record PVIH01016598.1, read on the forward strand.
TTCTCAAAGGCTTTTTCAGTATCTAAGGATATGACCATGTGGTTTTGTTTCTTTAGTTTGTTTATATGATGTATAATGTTTATGTTTTTTCATATGTTAAACCTATCCTGCATTTCTGGAAGAAATATATTTATATAGTTTTGTATGCAGTGTGACAAAATTTTGTTGGGAATTTTAGCATCAATATTCATGAAGATATTTGGTCTGTAATTCTCCTTCTTTGTTGTATGTTTGAGTGGCTTGGGTTTTAGGATAATTGTGGCCTCATAAGAGGAATTTGGCAATATTCCTTCAGTTTTTGCTGTGTATAATAATTTGAGGAGTAAATGTAGTAATTCTTTGAATGCCTGGTAGAATACTGAACTGAAATCATCTTGACCTTGGCTTTTATTTTTTGGGAGGCTTTTAATGACATCTTCTATTTCCTTAAGGGTTACAGGTCTGTTTAGGTAATTAATCTGATCTTCCTTTAATTTTTTTAAATACTACCTGTCCAGAAAGCTGTCCATTTCTTCTACATTTTCCATTTTTGTGGAATATAGATTTTCAAAGTATGATCTGATAATTCTCTGGATTTCCTGGAGGTCTGTTACTATGTCCTCCTTTTCATTTCTGATTTGTTGTTTTGGACACTCCCTCTCTGCTTTTTGATTAGGTTGGCTAAGGGATTATCTATCTTGTTGACTTTCTCAAAGAACCAACTCTTTGATTCATTGATACTTTGTATTGTTCTTTTGGTTTCAATTGTATTGATTTCATCTCTAAGTTTGATTATTTCCTGCCATCTACTCCTTCTAGGTGAGTTTGCTTCTTATTGTTTTAAGTCTTTCAGCTTAGCTGTTAGTTCTCTAGTGTGGGATTCCAGGACCAGGTTCTGTCTGTGTTGTGTCTCTACAAACTCTTATGCAGACTGGAATAGTTTGGCTGTGAAGGGTTCCTCCAGCTGCTACTAAAAGAAGGGATATCACATGGCTACCCTGCCTCCAACTGCATCAGCAGGGAAGGACTTAGGACTTGAAATTCAGAACACTGCCCAGAGCAGAGTCAGAGATTGAGCAGACCTCTTGCTCAGAGGAGACAGGAGACACACAAGCCCTCTTGCCACAACTGACCAGGAACCACCTAATCATGAGCCACTGAAGCCATGGGTAGATGCCAGTGTAAAAATACATATAATAATGTAAAGAATAACAAGGTAAATTTCAGAAGAATATGGTGGTTTTTCAACTACAAGACCTGAATAGAGCAATAAAGAGGAAGCAGAGGGAAGCAACACCAAAAATACTTTTATGAAACAAACTTTTTTTTAATAATGACTGAATAAGGCAATGATCTCACAAATACAGATATACTATGGATTTCTTGACTAACTCTAAACATAATTTTGTCTATCTTTGTTCTAATGAAGACCTTGTTCTCATGTAAACCTTTGTTTGTTGCCTCAGTCTCTGTGAGTTTGTATGTACCTTGCTTATTTGATTCTGAAGAACTTTTTTTTTATTGGTGTCTTTCATTTTCTCTGGTTCTTACATTCTTACTTCCTTTTCTTTCAAAGGGTTTCCTGACCTATGTGAGGAGAACTTTAATGGTGACATTTTTTTTATTTTCTCCCCAAATTTTTCTTTATGGGGTATTTTGTTTCTCAGTTCCTGTTTCCTCTTTGTTCTTACAAAGGGTGTAATGACTGTGTATTTTGTTGCATGCTTTTCTTGACTGATTCACAGTGTATTCACAAAGATATCCTGCTTGAGTTGAAGGATAAGATGCTGGTGTGAATTGGAGACAGACAAGGTAAAGAAGGTCTTCAAAATCTACTGGGGATGAGGACAGATACAAAAGAATAGAAGTTTTACAGCCACAGAGCTTGGGATACAACTCGGAGACTTGAGCTGAAAGAGAAGGAGAGGTGCGGGTTCACCTTCACCCTACATGTTATACAACCAGGAGTGCCATTTCAGTTAGCAGGGGATATATTCTGGGACTGGAAACTCAGACAATGCAACAAATTTGGGGAGAAATGTCAGAAAGAGAAGATCTGTGGGATCTGCAGAAGGTGGGAGCTATAGAACAGAGAAAAATTCTTCAAATATTTTGCTACAAATCTACAGATAAGACAGGGAAACTGGATATGTAGGAAGAGAGTAAAGAACAGAGATCAAAAGGCATGCTGGTTTTCTGGAAGGTGTGGCCTGTGATTTAGCAGGGGTTGCTTGGTGGAGTTAGTGGTGGAAATAAACTGGAAAGAAGGGGCAGATTATAAGGAGGGTAATATCTATGGTATTCATAGGAGATGTGAGCAAGGGAGAAGTAGCTGGGGATCAGACTAGATGATCAGATATTGGGGAACAAAGGGAGAAAAATAAGATCTACAGCCAGCCTTTTAGGATTTCTAGCATGCATTGCCTGCATGTTAGCAGGAAGTTCCTGATGGATGTGGGAGCTGGGCCAAAGCAGCAAGTACTAAGAAGGAGGTTAAAAAGGTAAGGTCTGCGAAATCCATACTGGGAGCAGTGGGACATCGAAGGCTGGCAAGGGTGTTCAGATACAAAGTTATAAATGCCACTACATTTTAGATAAATCTGGGAACAGTGGTAAAAGAGAAGATCTAATGAAATTCTACCTGGTTTTCTGCAGACATGGCCTGTGGGTTATTAGGAGATGCCTGTTGAAGTTTGAGGTTAGAATAAAATAAATAGTTATGGGAAGGCGTTAAGAATGTTCCACTGCAGATATGAGCAGGGGAGAAGGAAGGCTACATCTGTTGCATTCCTTGGAACAAGACCTTGGACATTGGATCTGGAGGAGCAAAAGCCTGGACACCATTTTAATTGAGTTGTATTTTTACTGTCAGGATTTTTGTTCTTTCTATATTGTTACTATTGATCCTCTATTAGATATGTATACAGTAAAAATATTTTTTTTTACTCTGTAGCTTTTCTCTTTGCCAGAATGATGTTCTCTTTGCCATACAGATTTTGAGTTTCATGATGTCCTATTAACTAACTGTTTTGTCAGGCCTGTGCTTTCAATATTCTGTTAGGAAACACTTTTCCTTTTCTTATGAGTTCAGAAATATTGTTTACTTTCTCATATGTCATATTCAGTATATCTGACCATATGCTGAGGCCTTTAATGTATGTTGAGTTAAGGTTTTCATGATAATAAATATCAATTTTTAAATATCATTTTTTCTATACTTAAACATCCAATTTGACCAACATCATTTGTTGAGGATGTTCTCTTTTCCTAGTGAAAAAAAATCAAATTTTATAGTATATGTTTTCTTCATGGATTCACTTGTTGGTAGGCATCTGTAGTATTTCAGTACCTTTAAATTTTTTAAATTATCTACAAAATGTTCAATTTCAAAATTATAATTTTGAAAACATTAATAAGCAAATGTTTCTGCCTATGTTGACCTATATACATTTAAACAGATATGTGGACTATAAACAGTTATGTTCATTATCTAATTGTGGTTGCTTTCATTTTCATGTTCTAGATATGTACATGAAATCCCAACCCCATGTATATGCTCACTTTTATTATTCTGGGATAATACCAATTCTCCATGGGATTATATTATTTCAGTGCTATTTTAATTATTTTGTGTGTCTCTGAGGATATTTAATATGTTTTTGTTTTATATAATTTAGTGTAATTTAAAACCTTGATATTCAATACTAGCTAAAAATGTAGCACTAATTATTAAGGGATATAACAAATATAGAACTAAAAAATTGCTCAGTGGTTACTTGATATCCTTGGGGGTTATATTAATATTCTATACTAAAGAATACAAATTTGAATGCCAGTACAGACAAGGTGACTAAAAACACCTGTAACTCTAGTCCCATTAGATCAGATGTCATATTTTGGCCTCTGAAGCACATGGCATATAAATGTTAAAAGACATAAATGAAAGGCATCCAAACATGAATAAGCATACTATAACATTAAAAGTTATAAAACAGTCTTTAACCAAATATTCATTACCATGTGTTTTTTGACCCTTTATAATATAGCCCATCATCTCATGGAATTAAAACAATTGCTTTGGCACAGAGCTGATTACTTTTTATCTCAGAGCTTCATAATCTTCCTTTTGCACAGCCATCAATTATTTTTATTTTACTTTTATAGTGGCACTACAGGTAAACCCAGAATATGAGGAATGTTCTACCACTAGGTTATATAACCAGTCAACATTACTATTGTCCAAAGATTTTTGTTTTAATTATACTGTCCAGAAGCAGATTCTCCCTTAATAACAATATACCCATCATTGCCATGATAACCAATTTATTTCTGAAAAATCCAATAATCTTCATTTTACAATAAGAGTAATTATTGAATTATTTTTGACTTTCTGAGGATACTGAAACTCTAGATATTAAAACAATAGTTAATTTAAAAATAATGTTTGAATTATTTCTTTCATTAATGAATATTTTTATTTTGATACTGAAATTAGTTATTTATCCTTCTTTTACCACTATCCAGTACTTCCATGCAATTTTTTCTTTTTCTCCCTCATAGTTAATGATTATTTTATGTTAGTTTTCAGCCCAACTATACTGTGACAAAATAAGATTTTTTATTATAAATTTAAATTATGATAAGCATAAAGCAAGTCACTCTTATCACAGACACTGGATTTTTTTTATTAATTATTGATTGTTTCAAATAGCATGTAAAATGATCAAATATACCATTCGTATTTATTTACTATTTTGTGTATGAATGCTGTGAGTATATTAATATATATGTACTCCTCAAGCAATTCAGATTGACACAGAGGTCAGATCTTCTAAAATTTATTTGTAAGCTCTTTTGGGTAACAATGTGGAGTATAGTGTTCTCCTGAATCCACATTCTCTCTGAATCCACATTCATGTAGCACTGAATTACCTAAAATGAGAACCTCTTTAGGTAATTCAGTGCTCTTCTTATTATAATTTATATTTAAACGTTCTTTTTAACATGCTAACTACTGTTTGTCCTTATTGCCATCATCACAGTCTTCCCCCAGCTTCTTCCCATGCAATACCCCCATTCATTTTACAGAGAAGGTAAGAATTCCCATGGTGAATTCTTGCAGTCTAGCATATTTAGTTAAGGTATGCACAAGCCCCTCCCCCCAGTACCAAGGCTAAATAAGATGTTTCTCTGTAAGAAATGGACTCAAAAAAGCCAGTTCATGCACTGGGAATAAATTCTGATTCTATTGCTAGAGGCTCTGTAAAATGCTACTGCCAACCAATTGTCATAAACATTAAGAGGACTTAGTTCACTAACGTGCTGATTGTTAAATTGTCAGTTCAGAGTCAGCAAATTCCTAAAAGCTTGATTTAGATGTCTCTGTGTGTTTCTTTATCATGATCTTGAACTCTTTGCTCATATGATTTCTTCTTCCTCTATTTGAATGAACTGGCTTTACGCTGTAAAAGCTGATATTATACCTTTTCCCATATCTGGATCTGCATTTGTATCATATACTAACTAGAATACTGCAATGTTTTGTCCTCAACATGGGGTTAGCTGGCCAGAGCTACACATGGTCAGAATAATTACTGGCCTGCTAAGGTTTCTGTTCATAGCTTGCAGGCTTAGAAGAAACTATATCTGTTTCTTCTCCATGGCCATAAGGATACATTTTTCAGATAGAGCGAGCTTTATGATTTCTCAGACTGGCTAGTTGCTTTTACAGAATGCCTCAATGTCTGCTTCATTTCACCTTAAGTATCTTCCCCCTATTCATTTTTTTTTCATTGTACTGTTCAACTCTGCATTACAATCCTAGAGTTAGAATTAATGTTGTGAGCTAATACTGCTTGACTGTTAGATCTTGAACTCATTGAAATTCAGAAAGATCTCATTCTCCTGAGTGATGGGATTAAAGGTGGGGGTTACCACTCAGTCATCTTCTGTGATGTGATTAAAAGCTTGAGTCACCACTCTCTGATCTTTATGGCTTTACTATTGGTAATTCTGTTCTCTAATATTTCAGGCTCATTTTGCAAAATATATAATATATTATTACAAATAGAGTATACCATTACAAACCATTTTTCAGGTTTGTAATTTACCTAAGTGGTCTAGAACTTAAAGATAGAAGAGCTTGGTATCCCAGCCTGGGAGGGAGAGTTGAGCTCCCATTGCTTTCGGTTCTGCTCCCAGGACCAAGTGCTCTCTGTGGAGTCCCAGCGCACTCTGGAGCAAGGGCAGGTAAACTCTGCCCCTGACCACACCCACAGCTCCAGGTGAGGGAGTTTGCACGGCTCCCCACCATGACCTAGAACTGAGCAGACAAACTACAGGGGTCTCTGAAGGGGAGATTCAGACTCTGCCCAGAGGTGAGGAGGGGTCACCGGGCCTCAGCGCCTGGAACACGGCCTGGGAGGGAGAGTTGAGCTCCCATTGCTTCCGGTTCCGCTCCCAGGACCAAGTGTTCTCTGCAGAGTCCCAGCGCACTCTGGAGCAGGGGCAGGTGGACTCTGCCCCTGACCACACCCACAGCTCCTGCTGAAGGAATTTGCAGGGCTCCCAGCCATGATCTCAAACTGAGCGAAACAACTACAGGGGTCTCTGAAGGACAGACTCTGACCCTGACCAGAGAGGTGACATGAGGCACACAAACCCGAGTGCCACAACTGACCAGGACCCATCTAATCGTGAACCACTGAAGCCATAGGCAAACGTCAGTGCAAAAAATTACATAATAATACAAAGGACAACATGGTAACTCCAGAAGAGAGTGGCGATCTTATAAATACAAGACTTGAACTGAGCAATGAAGAGGAAACAGAAGGAAGCAACACCAAAAATACCTTTTTGATGATCATCGAAGCTCTAAAAGAAGATATGAAAAAAAGCCTTAAGGAAATAGAAGAAAATACAAACAAAAAATTGGAAGAGATGAAAAAATCTATGAAAGAAACATGCCAGCAACTAAAAGCTGAAATAAAAGCTGAAATAAAAGCTGAAATAAAAGCTGAAATAGAAGCAATAAAAAAGGAGCAAAATGAGGCAAAAATGGAAATAGAAAACCTGAAGAAAAAAGCTGGAACTAGAGATACAAGCATAACAAACAGAGTTCAAGAGATGGAAGATAGAATCTCTGAAGTGGAAGACTCAGTAGCTCAAATAGATATATCAGTCAAAGAAAATAGTAAAACTAAAAAAGGCATGACTCAAAATGTTCAGGAAATCTGGGACACCATGAAAAGACCTAATTTGAGAATAATAGGAATAGAAGAAGGAGAAGAATTCCAGCTCAAAGGCACAGATAATGTTTTCAATAAAATCATTGAAGAAAACTTTCCTAACCTGAAGAAGGAAATGCCTATAAACATACAAGAAGCTTACAGAACACCAAATAGATATGATCTCAAAAACAAGTCAGTGCGCCATATTATAATCAAGCCACAAAACATACAGAACAAAGAAAAAATTTTAAGAGCTGCAAAAGAAAAGGGCCAACTCACGTATAAAGGCAGACCCATCAGAAGAACGCCTGAATATTCAATGAAAATGATGAAAGCTAGAAGGGCTTGGTCAGAAGTTATACAGACGCTAAAACAACATGGATGCCAAACTAGAATACTATGCCCTGCAAAATTATCAATCACCATAGATGGAGTAAACAAGGTATTTCAGGACCAAGTCAGACTGAAAGAATATCTATCTACCAATCCAGCACTACGGAGAATATTAGAGGGAAAACTACAACCTAAGGACCCCAGATATATCCATGAAATCACAAACAACCAATAAGTCCACAGAAGAATACCCTAGAGAAAGGAAATACAAACAAGTTACCACCAAAAATGGCAGGAAATATCAATCAATGGTCACTAATTTCCCTTAATATCAATGGACTCAACTCTCCTATCAAACATCACACACTAACAAGATGGATACAACAACAGAAGCCATCCTTCTGTTGCCTACAAGAAACACACCTCAACTGCAAAGACAGACACAGGCTCAGAATAAAGGGTTGGGAAAAGATTTTCTAGTCAAATGGTACGAAGAAACAAGCAGGGGTTGCAATCCTAATATCTAACAAAGTAGACTTTAAGCTAAAAGCAATTAAAAGGGACCAAGAGGGTCACTACTTATTCATCACAGGAAAAATTGGTCAAGAGGAGATTTCAATCTTAAATATTTATGCTCCTAATGTAGGGGCACGTACATATGTAAAAGAAACACTTCTAAAGCTAGAATCCCACATCAATTCTTACACCCTAATAGTGGGAGACTTCAATACCCCACTTTCAACCCTGGATAGATCAACCAGACAGAGACTCAACAGAGAAATAAGGAGTCTAAATGAGGTTATGATGCAAATGGATGTCATAGATATCTACAGAACCTTCCACCCAAAGGCAAATGAATATACATATTTCTCAGCTCCTCATGGAACTTTCTCCAAAATTGACCACATAATTGGTCATAAAGCAAATATCAGCAGATACAAAAAAGTAGAAATAATCCTTGTAACATATCGGACCATCAGGGCCTAAAGTTAAAATTCAAGAACATCAAAACCCAAAGAAAGCCTACCAAGTCATGGAACTGAACATCAATCAGATGAACCATCTCTGGGTCAAGGAAGAAATTAAGAAAGAAATCAAAGTCTTCCTAGAATTCAATGAAAATGAATCTACAACGTATCCAAACTTGTGGGACACAATGAAAGCCGTCTTATGAGGAAAATTCATAGCGCTAGACGCCTATATGAAAAACCTTGAGAAATCCCACACTAGAGACCTAACAGTGCAGCTGACAGCCTTAGAACAATTAGAAGCAAACTCACCTAGGAGAAGTAGATGGCAGGAAATAATCAAACTTAGAGCTGAAATTGATACAATTTAAACAAAAGGAACAATACAAAGAATCAACGAATCTAAGAGTTGGTTCTTTGAGAAAATCAACAAGATAGATAAGCCCTTAGCCAAACTAATGAAAAAAACAGAGAGAGAGTGTCCAAATCAACAAAATCAGAAATGAAAAGGGGGACATAAAAACAGACCACCAGGAAATACAGACAATTATCAGGTCATATTTTGAAAATCTGTATTCCACAAAAATGGAAAACCTAGAAGAAATGGACAGCTTTCTGGACAGGCACCATCCTCCAAAATTAAATGAAGATCAGATTAATAACCTAAACAGGCCTACAACCCTTAAGGAAATTGAAGCTGTCTTTAAAAACCTCCTCAAAATTAAAAGCCCTGGCCCAGATGGTTTCAGTGCCGAATTCTACCAGACATTCAAAGAAGAATTACTACCGTTACTCCTCAAACTATTTCACACAGTAGAAACTGAAGGAATATTGCCAAATTCCTTTTATTTGGCCACAATCACCCTAATACCCAAGCCACTCAAAGACACAACAAAAAAGGATAATTACAGACCAATTTCCCTCATGAATATTGATGCAAAAATTCACAACAAAATTTTGACAAACAGTATACAACAATGTATAGAAGATATCCACCATGACGAAGTAGGCTTTATTCCAGAAATGCAGGGCTGGTTTAACATAGAAAAAACTGTAAATGTTATCCATCATATAAACAAACTAAAGGAACAAAACCACGTGATCATATCCTTAGATGCGGAAAAAGCCTTTGACAAAATCCAACACTCCATTATGATTAAAGCCCTGGAGAGATCAGGAATAAAGGGAGAATACCTAAACATAATTAAGGCGATTTACAAGAAGCCGACAGCCAGTATCAAACTTAATGGAGTAAAACTCAAAGAAATCCCACTAAAGTCAAAAACTAGACAAGGATGTCCTCTCTCCCCTTATCTATTCAATATAGTTCTCAAAGTTTTAGCTAAAACAGTAAGGGAACAAAAAGAGATTAAGGGCATACAAATTGGAAAAGAAGAAGTGAAGCTATCTCTATTTGCAGTTGATATGATTGTATACATAAGTGACCCACAATATTCTTCCAAAGTACTGCTACAGCTGATCAACACCTTTAGCAATGTAGCAGGATACAAGATAAATTCAAAGAAATCAGTAGCCCTTCTATACGCTAAAGATAGAAGAGCTGAAAAAGAAATAAAGGAAACATTACCCTTCATATTAGCTGCAAATAGTATTAAATACCTTGGAGTAACTATAACCAAAGAAGTTACAGACCTATTTGACAAAAATTTTAAATCACTGAAGAAAGAAATTGAAGAGGCTATCAGAAAATGGAAAGCTCCCCCATGTTCCTGGATTGGTAGGATCAATATAGTAAAAATGGCAATTCTACCAAAGGCAATCTACAGATTCAATGCACTTTCTATCAATATCCCAACACAATATTTTTTGGACCTTGAAAGAACACTACTCAATTTCATTTGGAATAACAGGAAAGCAAGGATTGCCAAAATAATTTTACTTAACAAAAGAACCTCAGGAGGTATCACCATCCCTGACTTCAAACTATACTATAGAGCTACAGTAATAAAAACTGCCTGGTACTGGCATAAAAACAGACTTGTGGACCAATGGAATAGAATTGAGGATCCAGACATTAACCCAAAAACCTATGAACACCTGATATTTGACAAAGAGGCCCAAAACATTCACTAGAAAAAGATAGTATACTTAACAAATGGTGTTGGCATAACTGGAAGGAAGTGTGTAGAAAAATGCAAATAGATTCGAGCCTGTCACCCTGCACAAAACTCAAATTCAAGTGGATCCAAGACCTCAACTTAACCCCAAACACTTTGAACTTGATAGAAAAGAAAGTGGGAAATACACTTTTACAAATTGGCACAGGCCACCACTTCCTAAATATAACACCAGTGGTACAGGCACTAAGACCAACAATCAACAAGTGGGATCTCCTGAAGCTGGGAAGCTTCTGCAAAGCCAACGACATTGTCAATAGGACAAAACGCCAGCCTACAGAATGGGAAAAGATTTTCACCAACCCTACAAGTGATAGAGGATTGATCTCTAAGGCATATAAAGAGCTCAAGAATTTAGATCCCAAAACCTTGAGTAACCCTATCAAAAAAATGGGGTTCAGATCTAAAAAGGGAATTCTCAGCAGAGGAACTACGAATGGCTGAAAGGCACCTGAAAAAGTGCTCTTCATCTTTAGCCATCAGAGAAATGCATATCAAAACAACTTTGAGATACCACGTAACACCTGTTAGATTGGCTAAGATAAAAGGCACAGATGACAGCCTATGCTGGAGAGGATGCGGAGCAAGGGGAACACTCCTCCATTGTTGGTGGGATTGTAAGCTTTTTCAGCCACTTTGGAATACAATATGGAGGTTTCTCAGAAAATTGAGAATCAATCTCCCCAAGGACGCAGCAATACCACTTCTGGGTGTGTACCCTAAAGATGCACATTCACACTCCAAAGGTATTAGCTCTACTATGTTCATAGCAGCATTATTTGTAATAGCAAAAACCTGGAAACAACCTAGATATCCTTCAACTGAAGAATGGATTAACAAACTGTGGTACATCAACACAATGGAATACTACTCAGCAGTAAGAAAAAATGATACCTTAAAATTCACAGGCAAATGGATGGGTTTGGAGAATATCCTCCTGAGCGAAGTATCACAAACTCAAAAAGATAAGCAGGCGATGTACTCACTCATTAGTTGTCTCTAAACAAACAAACAAACAAGAAAAAAACCAAGTATGCCCAAGTTGCAAACCACAACCACTGAAAGGCTTGGGATTAGAAACACCCTGGACTGACTCCTTGGATCCCACTCCCTCTAGAGGAACACCTGACTCACTCTCGAGGAATGGGGGAGAAAACTGGATCTGCCAGGGGTGGAGACTGAACTCAGCAATATTGGTTCTGTGGGACCATGGGACTCTCTGCTGCCTGCCCAGGGAGGGGATGGGGAGTTGTGGAGAAAGAAAGGGTGACCTGATGAGGCGGGAGGGGCAAGGGACCTTGAATGGGGATATACAGGGATAGGAAAAAAAATCCAGAGGGAAAGCTGAATACAAAGTAACTTTATGTGTAGCAAATTATTATCACCCTTGATAAGTCATGCTTATGATTTTTATTTTCTTTATAGCTATTTTTAGCTTTTCTGCATTTTAAATTCAATTTACTGTTTTTCTTGATAAATACAAAATAAAAAAAGAACAAAATTGCAAGTAGATGCAAGGCTGTCACCCTGAACATAACTCAAATCCAGGTGGATGACAGACCTCAACATAAACCCAGCCACTCTGAAATTGATAGAAAAAAGTGGGAAATACTCTCCAATGAATTGGCACAGGCATCCACATCCTAAGTATAACACCAGAAACAAGATACTTAGAAAAACAATAAATAAGTTGGACCTCTTGAAACTTAGAAGCTTCTGTAAAGCCAAAATACTATCAATAGGACAAAATGACAGACTACAGAATGGATAAAGATTTTCACCCACCCTACAAGTGACTAGGACTGATCGCTAAAATTTATAAAGAACTCAAGAAACTAGAACCCCAAAATTTAAATAGCCAAATAAAAAAAAATAGATCTCATAACTAAAAAGGGAATTCTCAGCAGAATGATGAGTCACCACATGCACGATTCTTCTCAGATCACACTTTATTGGAGTACAGCTCAGTTGAGGTAGAATGGTGGAAGAAAGACCCCATGCCTGAAAAGCAGCCTGCTTATATAGGGAAACTGGGATGTATGTAGCCATATGATTGGTGCCCAAAGTAATGCCTCATTAGCATATAGCTGGTGATAGGTGGTTGGAGTGCCAAATTAGCATAGTCAGGGATCACATCGGATAGGTCACTACTCAGCGCCTAATTAGCATAAGCGGTGGAGGTGCAATAGATGGGGAACATGATGCAATGTTCCAGCAAGTTGCGCAAGGTCCAAAGGCACCCTACAGAAATGAAAATCAAAACAACTTTGAGATAACACCTTACACCTGTCAGATTGGCTAAGTTAAAAGACACAGATGATAGCCTATGTTGGAGTGGTTGTAGAATAAGGGAAACACTCCTCCATTTTTCGTGGGAGTGTAACCTTGTTGAGCCACTCTGGAATGCAGTATGGTGTTTTCTCAGAAAACTAGAAATCAATCTCTCCAAGGATCCAGCAATACCACTTCTGGGTATATATCCTAAAGATGCACATTCCCACTCCAATGGGATTAGCTCATCTATGCTCATAGTAGCAATATTTGTAATAGCAATATTCTGGAACTAACCAAGAAGCTCCTCAAATGAAGAATGCATTAAGAAACTGTGGTACATCTGTGCAATGGAATACTGCTCAGCAATATGAATAAGAATGATATCCTAAAATTTACAGGCAAATGGTTGTATTTGGAGATTATCCTCTGAGGAAGGTATTACAAACCTAGAAAGATAAGCAGGGGATGTACTCATTCATTAGTGGTCTTTAAAAAAATCTAAGCATGTCCAAGCTGCAAACTACAACTAATGAATACCTTGGGATCTCAAACACCTTGTACTGGCACCTTGGAGCCCATTCTCTCCAGAGGAACACTTGGCCCAGTATTGTTGTTGTAAAGCAGATCTCCCCAGAGTGGTTGCTGAACTGAGCCACGTTGGGAACTTGGAACCTCCTGTCCTTGCTGGGGAGGAGAGAAAGTGATGGGGGGAAAAGAGTGTGACTGGGAGGCCAGTGACCTGGGAGGGAATCTGAACAAGGGGTTAAATGAATATAAAATATGACTTTATTCTTAATAAAATTAACTTCATTACATAATAAAAACCAAACCAAAACAAAGAATATTAGGGAGAATATAGAGCAGAATATTTTTCAGTACCATACATTTTTCTTAAACAACGAGTATTTGTAGTTTTCTTTACTCATTACTAAAAGCAAAATTTTCATGTTAAAAAAAAATAAATCCTTGGAGCATTTCATCATTTCTGATTTCATCCTATGATGCAGCCTATAGCAAGTGAACTGAACTAGTTTTTTTGTAGTGGAATTTAGGAATGAAAAAGCATGTTATATTTCAAAATAATCTAGGATATGTCTATCTTCAAATTCTCTCAAATATATTTAGGTCCAATTTCTTTAAAATTTTCAATACAGAAAATATATAATTACTTAAAATTTGACAACATACTATCTCAAACTATTATTTAGAAGTTATTAATTTGCAGTCAAAAAGTTGAATATCCTCCTGAGATCACAAACTCAGAAAGAAAAGCAGGGGATGTGCTCAATCATTAGTGGACTCTAAACAACAACAACAACAACAAAAAAAAAGCAAAGCATGCCCAACCTGCAAACCACAACCACTGAACAGCTTGGGATCAGAAACAACCTGGACTGACTCCTTGGATCCCATTCCCCCTAGAGGAACACCTGACTCAGTCTTGAGGTTGCGGGGAGAAAACTGGGTTTGCCAGGAGTGGAGGCTGAAGTAAGCAATATTGGGACAGTGGGACCTTGGGACCACCTGCCCATTGGCGCGATGGGGAGTTGTGGAGAAGAGAGAATGACCTGATGTGGTGGGAGGGGGAAGGGACCTTGAATAAGGATATACAACAATAGAAAATGTGACCTCTTTATTTGTAATAATAAAAAAATAAATGAATAAAAAGTAAGAACATGTAAAAAAAAGTTGTTTCTTTTGCATGTTTGCTATCCCTGTCTTTTTTTGCCTGAATTATCACTTAAAGACAGAAATTACAAGTAGCAAGTTATGAAAGTATTTTTGTTTCCATGCTTTGTACAGTTTGAAAGTATTATTCTATTCAGGAGAATCTGCTTACAATATTTTCTCTATTACACTGAAATTTTGTACATCATAGTGTCTTATTATTAAAAGACTTAATTTATTTATTATGCAAAAATATACTGGTTTTCTATATATTTTGTTTTGTGTTTATCTCCTTATTTTTTTAATAAATATTATGTATTGGATGAAAGAAGAAAAAAACACAAAAACAAACAAAAAAAGACTGCCAATGCTCTGACAGATGTCTGTAGTAAAAGAAAACTTTTGCTTATTATAATATAAAGCATATTACAGGAATACCATACAATTCTACAGGGCAAGCAGGCATAGAGAGATCAAATCAAACTCTAAATCATATGCTAAATGAACAGAAAGAAATAAAAAAAAAACCAAAACTGTTGCCTGGACTGCTGAAAATATAAAATATATATGCAATCATAACCAAGGGAATATAAGAGTATTTTTCATTAATCTCCATGAGGGAGATTGGTCTATAGTTCTCTTTCTTAGTTGCATCTTTGAGTGGCTTGGGTATCAGGATTATTGTGGCCTCATAGGAAGAGTTTGGCAGTGCTTCTTCAGTTTCCACTGTATGAAACAATTTGTTGAGTATTGGTGTTAGTTCTTCTTTGAATGTCTGGTAGAATTTTGCAGTAAAACCATCTGGACCAGGTCTTTTTTTTCTTAAATAACAGTTTCAATTTTCCTAAGTGTTATAGGTCTGTTTAGGTCTTTAATCGGTCCTTCATTTGATTTTGGTAATTGATACTTGTCCAGTAAACTGTCCATTTCTTTTAGCTTTTCCATTTTAGTAGAGTATAGATTTTCAAAGTATAACTTGATAATTCTCTGGAATTCTTGCAGGTCTGTTGTTATGTCCTGCTTTTCATTTCTGATCTTGTTACTTTGAATACACTTTCTCTGTCGTTTAGTTAGTTTGGTTAGCAGTTTGTCTATCTTGTTGACTTTCTCAAAGAACCAACTTTTTGATTTGTTGAACGTTTGTATTGTTCTCTTTTTTCTATTATAGTAATTTCAGCCCTGTTTTATTATTTTGTGGTGTCTACTTCTTCTACTTGAAATTGAATTGCTTCTAATTTTTCTAAAGCCTTCAGGTGAGTTGTTAGTTCTCTTGTGTGAAATTTTTCTTGTTATATAGAAAAAGGCATCAAGTGTTATGAATTTTCCTCTTAACACTGCTTTCAGTGTGTCCCATAAGTTTGGGTATGTTGTGGATTCATTTTAATTAAATTCTAGAAAGTCTTTTTTTGGTTCTTAATGTCTTCCCTGACCCAGAGGAGGTTCAATTTAGAGATATTCAGTTTCAACAAGTTTGGAGGCTTTCTTTGATTTTTGTTGTTGTTGAATTCTAACTTTAGGTCATGGTGGTCTAATGTGATACTAAGGGTTATTCTCACTTTTTGTGTATCTGTTGATATTTGCCTTATGACCAAATATGTGGTCAATTTTAGAGAAAGTTTCTTGGGGTGCTGAGAAATATGTTTATTGCTTTGTTTTCAGATGAAAGCTTCTGTAAATATCTATTAAGTCCATTTGCATCATAACATCTATTAGACCCTTTATTTCTTTGTTGAGTCTTTGTCTCATTGTCCTATCTAAGGGTGAGAGTAGAGTATTGAAATCTCCACTACTACAGTGTGATATTTGATGTGGGGTTGAAGATTTAGTAGAGTTTCTTTTACATATGTAGCTACCCTTATATTAGGGTATAAATATTCAGCATTGAGATCTCATCTTGATCAAATTTTCCTGAAAGGAATAAATTATATACATCCTTGTCTCTTTTGATTGATTTTAATTTAAAGTCTACTTTTTTGGATATTAGGATACCAACACCAGCCTATTTTTTGGAGCCATTTGACTGAAAAGTCTTTTTCCCAATGATTATTCTGAGCTTGTGTTTGTCTTTGGAGTTAAGGTGTGTTTCTTGTATGCAGCAGAAGGTTGGCTTTTGTTGTTGTATCCATTGTGTTATGGTGTGTCTTTTAATAGGTGAATTAAGTTCATACATGTTAAGGGATATTAATGAACACTTATTGTTACAGCTATTATTTTTTTCTGATAGTTTGGGTGTATTTCCTTTCTTAGGATTTTTCTTATGTGGGATGATTATTTTTTTTTTTTTTTGGTTTCATGGGTCTATCTGGGATCCTTAGTTTGGAGTTTTCTCTCTAGTACTTTCTGTAGTGCTGTATTTGTAGATAAGTATTGTTTCAGTAGGTCTTTGTTGTGAAATATCTTGCTTACTTCTCCCATAATAATTGTCAGTTTTGCTGGGTGTAGTAGTCTGGTGTGGCAGCCATGCTCTGTTAGTGTCTATAAAAGTTCTGACCAGGGTCTTCTTGCTTTCATTGTTTTCATTGAATAGTCCGGCATTATTCTGATTGTTCTGCCTTTATCAGTATGTTGGCCCTTTTCCTTTGCAGCTCTTAATATTTTTTCTTTGATATATATTCTTTGTGTCTTAATTATTATGTGGCAATCAGACCTTTGGAGGGATCTAATCTATATGGTGTTCTGTAAGCTTCTTATATTATTATAGGCATTTCCATTTTTAGGTTGGGAAAGTTTTCTTCTATGATTTTGTTGAATAAATTATCTGTGCCTTTGATCTGATATTCTTCTGCTTCTATTACTAATATTCTCAGGCTTGGTCTTTTCATGGTGTTCCATATGTCCTGCATGTTTTGTGTAATGACTTTTTTGGTTTTGGTGTTTCATTTGAGTGATTTATCTATTTCCACTATTGAGTCATCCACTTCAGAGATTCTATTTTCCATCTCTTGGATTCTGTTGCTTTTGCTTATCTGTATTTACAGATCATTTCTTCAGATTCACTATTTCACTGTTCACTTTGTTTTGTGCCTTCTTTATTGTTTCTGTTTCAATTTTTAGTTCCTGCAATCATTGTTTCATTTGTTAGATTTCTTTTTTTTTTAATTTTTTTTCTTTCAATGATTTGTTCATCTCTTCCAATTTGTTATTTGTTTTTTCTTCTCTTTCTTTTGGGGACTTTTTCATATCCTCTTTTAAGACTTATATTATCTTCATAAAGGTGTTTGAATTGTTATTTTCTCTTCATTGCTCTGTTCAAGTCTTGGTGTTGTAGAGACATAAGGATTTTCTGTTGATGCCTTGTTGTTCTATATATTGTTATATGTATTCTTGCACTGAAGTCTGCCCATTGCTTTCTTGGTTCACTCTCAGTCAGGTCTTAGTGGAATATTAGTCAATTGTGGCTACAGGGATTATGTGTTTCTGATCTGCTCTGGACATGGAGTCTGCATTATTTCTTATTCTGGTCAAGCCATGGAATCCTTGCTGTCTGAAGCCCCCTGACCCTCCCTTTGTGATGACACAGCCTTACAGTTTTCCACTTTTAAGAAAACCTTATTTACCCACCCAACTTGTTTTCATTGACAATTCTGATGAGTAGGAAGTGGGCAACTACGTAGTGTGGTAGCAGCACATGAAAACGTTCCAAAAAAACAAAAAAAAAACAAAAACAAAAACCCACAATCTACCAGGAGAGAAATGTCACTGTTGGAAAAATTGAAAACAGATAATATTGGGAAAAAACCCCACATTTTGCTAGCTCTGCATAAGCCTAGAATCTCTGTGGACAAATTCTAGTCAGAATGACTCTTCTGTCTATGTGTTGCTCTGGCAAGCAAGTGAAGTTTCTTTCCAAATTTCTGCCGCAAATGTGAGCATCAAATATTGCATGAATTCCATTTAGCATTTAATAAAAATCCAAAGCTAAATATTGGGGAAAAGTTGTCCTATCAGAGAGAGAAAACAGACAAAACACTCAATTCTCACCCAGCCAACATCTCGTTCCAAGCAGGGTAAATAATATCTTCAACCCTACCTATGTAAAAAAACATTGCTAATGCTCGAATTCCACATCGATTCTCACACCCTAATAGTGGGAGACTTCAATACCCCACTTTCAACCCTGGATTGGTCAACCAGTCAGAGACACAAAAGAGAAATAAGGAGTCTAACAGAGGTTATGATGAAATGCAGGCAAATGGATGAATTTGAAGAATATCCTCCTGAGCGAGTTATCACAAACCCAGAAAGATAAGCAGGGGATGTGCTCACTCTTTTGTGGACTCTAAACAAACAAACAAACAATTAAGAAAAAAGCAAAGCATGCCCAAGCTGCAAATCACAACCACTGAACAGCTTGGGATCAGAAACACCTTGGACTGATTCCTTGGATCCCACTCCTCCTAGTGGAACACCTGAATCAGTCTTGAGTTTGGGGGGCAAAACTGGATCTGCTAGGAGTGGTGGCTGAACTAAGCAGTATTGGGACAATGTTGCCTGCCCAGGGAGGGGATGTAGAGTTGTAGAGAAGAGAGAATGACCTGGATGTGGTGGGAGGGGGAAGGGACCTTGAATAAGAATATACAAGGATAGAAAATGTGACTTCTTTTTTCATAATAATAAAATAAAATAAAAAAGGAGTCTTCTGCTTAGCTGGTTGCTTCTACAAAATGCCTAAAAGTCTGTGCTTTCTTTTTTCTTAAATATTTTCCCAGCTCAATTGTTTCACTTCCAGGTTCAACTCTGCATCATAATTTTATAGTTAGGAATAAGGTTGTGAGATACTATTGCTTAGCTTTTAGGTCTTGAATTCACAGAAATAGAGAGATCTCTGTATTCTGCATGATTTAATTGAAGGCATATCACCACTTTCTGACTCTCCTGTTAACTGCTGGTGATTCATTATGTATAGAACATGTCACCACACTTATAAACATTTATAAACGTAGGCCTTCAATTACAGTAAAAATTGAGTTTTTAATTTCTTATTAGAATAGAGAATGTATGTATGTAATATTGATATTATGTATGCATTTTTAAATAAGTGAAACTTTCACTAATAGTGGTAAACACTACTTCTCTTTTTATTTAGCTGAGTGATTGCTGTGGCATATTTGATAGGTGGTAACACATGATAATAAATATAGAGGGTTTCCTTAGTAGTTAACCTTTGCCATTATGAAACATGCATCTATTCTCATTATGTGTAAGCTTTTATTCTCTGATATTTATGCTACATTTACCACTTACTTTCTTTAATGTAATTTTACTGTTTATAGCTAAATATTTTAACAATTTGGGCATCATACACAATTTATTACTAAATAAAACTTGAGTTACATCTAATTCAATTCTTTCCTAAGGGCATCTAATGACATTTCCAAAACAAACCAGTCTGTGGTCAAAATTATAGATTGTTCCCTGCAAACTGATGTCAAGACCCCATTAGTATAAACTTTACAACCTCACCTTCGACATATGTAAACATGCAGAAAATTATCTGGTTTCTTTATTAAGATTTAACCCAGGAGTCTTGCTGTAAAAATGTGCTCTGGCTTTTACCCAGTAAAAATTGTAACACATTCAAACATTTTTTTTGATCTATAATGATGTACTTCCTGCAAGATATATAGGAAAACCATTTTACAAAAATTTTGAGAGTAAGTAATATTTGATTTGACGTAATAATCACTCAACAAAACTGATCCTACAAAACATGCCATATGTGCCCTAGAACCACAAATTTGATGGCCTACTTATATACAGTAAAAGCTAATGCTACCTTTCATGAAAAAAAGCAATGAAGTGTCTTATAAATTGCACTGTGTTATAATCATTGATCAGGAGGTAAGATATCATCAGAAAATCCTCCTTCTGCTACAGAGTAGAAAATACAATAATAAACAATCAGATGTTATAAAGAAAAAGAAAAATAAGTTAAAATTGTTGTCTCTTTAAAATACTTCCCTGAAAGCTACATAAAATAACATGGAAGAAAATGTATAAAATGCGTAAGAAACTGAGGATATGGGGAACACCAGAGGAAAGCAGCCTTCTAAATATGCCGAATTGAGACACACAAGAAATCACAGAAAATAAGAAAACAGGAACAGTGCTTACATTAATTTTTCTCAGTTGGAATCCTACACAGGAAAGTAGAAGTGAAACAACCCTCATCCCTAATCCAGAAGAAATGTCCATTTTTTACCCAACAGCTAATGAGAATTTACTTTCCTCCAAGTGAGTACCAATCAAAAAGCTGTTAAGTGTAAACTGCATTCTCAGAAATAGATAAGAGCAAATAATTTGGTAAACTTCATATTTGAAGGACCTTATCTGAAAATGTTGTGTCAGAGTTCTCCACTTTGACTTCAATACGTAGTTTCAGATTACATTTTATTTTGAGTGTGCAAACACATGATTTTGATTCTCATAGCTTCTCTTGGGATTTTTTCTTCATGTTTTCCAATATTGACTAACTTCAATGTGTTATATTTTTATCCAAGTATATATTTTTATTATTATAACATTGAAACCTGGTTATATTCTAATGAGAGATTTATATGAGGTAGATTCATACAAGAAGAGATGTGAGGAGAAACTGTCAGGAATAAATTAAGAAAAATTATCTAAAGATTATTTTTAAAGAAAGGACAAAATTTAAAACAGTTTTTCACTGCAGTGCTCTGTATAATTCAATTTAAAAATTCCTTTAGCTTTAGTTATGCATATGTGTTCTTTCAGATTGTTATGCAGACATCCGTGTTCTTCAATGTCAGAATAGGGCATCACATTCACTGGAATTATTGTTATAAATATTTGTGAATTGAAAGAAGAATGGATGAGATAGTGACCCCTTCTTTTTTGATGAAGCTGTACATAATATTAATTTTTGAGATATTTCTCTACCTTTCTCAATACATTTTCCATTTATTCATCAAAATATTCTTTTTTTTCTATGTCTGTATTTAGGAAGATGTTTTGTCTCTTAACTTTGAAGATAATTTTTCTCTGGTCTTTACAAAATTATGTAGTGCTTGGGGATAACTATGCATTCCAGCAGGTCTGCATTGGGGAAGGCCAAGTTGTATTAAACCTCCAAAAGCCACCACCTTTGCTGCTTAGATAGATGTGAAAAAGTCACCTAGACAGTGAAGAACAACTGCATGCAGAAGGTAAAAAACTTGGCTTTATTGAATATGTCAGGGCAATTACTAATAGAGCTCTATAAGACAAGGGACCCATTACATATTAAAATAGAGTAGAATGAAATAACTAAACCATTGTTGCACACAACAATTATGTGGCCATGCTCAAAGTGTGCATCAATATAAACAGAGGAAGGAGAAACTAGCAGCCAGATTGCAAAGAGATGGCAATAATTTTTTCATAGTGCTCCTCAGTCTAGAAGGTATCTTCCATTCCCTCAGGGTTTGAGAATGTGAAAGCCAGAAACACAATCACTGTTTTAGCAAACACAGTGGCAAGAGGCACAGTGAATACCATTCCAAGTATGATTTTCTAGAGAATGCACATAGTTGAAAACTGATGACCAATGAAAAACAAGAGGAAAAAGAAATAAAAGATGAATTAGATGAGAAAGATGTAACTGACATTATAGTTGTTATCTGTTACAATTGGAGTGCCATGATATTTCAAGAAGACCCTGAGAACAAGGGCAGTAAATAGAGAAAAGCATAAGGCAATTAAAGGAAGAGACATTGCTAAGTGTTCTTTGTAGGTAAGAAAGATTACAGTTACTTGAATGCACTGGTCATGCTTTAATTCTCTCCTTTGGCCTCCTCACACATATATCCATATCTAGTAGAGGAAAAAATACGATTAATAAAGCTTTAGTCATATATTGACAGTATAATTAATCTGTGTTAAAATTACAGTATCTGCATTTGTTGCTGAGAATCTAATTAGATTTGCTGTATAGCAGTCCTTCAATTTCACAGTACTCATTCATTACTTTAAATTCAATAAATTTATGCAAAAATTATTATGTTGTTTATTTTACTGTATTTTGATGATGCCATTAGTAATATTACTCAAAACTACAGATATTTTCAGTACATACTGAATGTATATTGCAATGAAAAACAGGGGAATTAAAAGCACAAAATCACTAGTCTTGTTTTTGTACAGAGTGTATTTTAAAGACTCAGATCAAATGATTGCTGGGCCTCTTAGTGTCTTTTTGTCTATTATATGAAAGTTGTCCCTGTAATAGAAGAAAAGTGTATTTTCCAATGGAACAACCTGTGATCTGTTTTCTAGTTAGAATTCACCAGCCCATACACATTGACATGAAAGCATCACTAAACAAAATCTATTGGGACCTTTGGTTTCCAAAAATGTAATGCCAGAACCACTGTAGGAGATTTATTTTCCCCAGAGCAGAGTGATTAGGGCATAAGTGGCAAAGACAAGTGATTAACAATGAAGGAGAAGGGAAAACAAATAAAAGAGGAATGGATTTTAGTCAGGAAGAACAAAGAACTGCATCTAAATAGAGATAAGACAGATTTGTCTTGTAGGAAAATAACATTTTGTAGAGGTAAGTTGCAGTCAAAAGTTTCTTTGTCTTTTCTGCCATGGTCCACATCCATTTAACCTCAAATAATCACATATTATTTACAAGCTGTTTGGCCTAAGGCTTGGGCTTACTACTTGCTATTTCTTATATTTTTAAGTTAGCCCACTATGTCTACTTATGTTTAGCCATGTTGCTTGGTAACTTTTCTGATTGCAGCA
>PVIH01016599.1:0-45015 GCA_004025045.1 Sigmodon hispidus
GGGATGGCAAGCTGAAGTGACACCCCTCCCCATTTCCCCAGGAAACAACCTATAAGAACTACTTTCGAATCCAGCTGAAGCCAGAACAGTTCAGTTCCTACCTGACATCCCCAGAGGTGGGCTTCTCCAGCTATGAGCTTGTGGCCACACCAAGCAACACCTCCAGAGGTAAGAATGGCTGGCTCTGTCACTGGGAGGTCCTGGCTGAGGGCGCTGGCCTGTGGAGAACTCAGGGTCCTACCCACCTGCCTTCTGTGTGCTCTCCTTGCAGGCTTCCAGCGTCCTGTGTACTTGTTCCACAAGGCCCGGTCCCCCAGCCACTAAGTGGCCTTCTGAACAGGTGTGAAGAGGCTGCCCTTGCTGCTCCTGAGGACCTGGGGGAAGAGGAAATTATCCCAAGGTCCTTCCTGTCTAACTCCAAAAAGTTTCCTTTCTTGAGTCTGTAAAGAGAGCTTTTCTTAAGTTGCTCCCCAAGTCTTCTCCCTGACACCTCTGGCACTTGAGTAAGCCCAGCTGTGCTGGAATTACATCAGCTTCCTCTCCCAGCCTGCTGGGCTGGATGGCATGGACTGTTTGCTGACTCTGTCCTCCTGGGGCATGGGAAGGGGAAATATCAAATTCTCTAGGCCCTTCCTCCTGTTCCCGCTTCTCAGCCTTTGTTCCTAGCTGCACTTAAGTGGACCATGGATGGACTGAGGGTGCTAGAGGGGAAGTCTGGGAAGGAGACACAGGTACTGTGAAAATCCTCCTTCCGCTGTCCCCCAGTGGGAGACGGGGCTGGATTTGGAATGTGAGAACAGCACAATAAACTTGATAACTATGGCAGCGGCCCCTGCACCTGTGTCTGTACTTTCTAGGGTGGATGGAACCTTTAGTAGGAATATGTCTCTTTGCCCATCCTAGGGTCTCATGAGGGTGGGTTTTGCTACTTGTAGTACACTCACTGAACTTTATTCCAGCACTTGAAAGACAGGCCGGCTGGTCTCTTGAGGTTTGAGGCCAGCCTGCATAGCTGAGACAGCATTATTGTGTGGGGGTGGAAGACTTAGTACCTGTTTTAGTTAGGTTACCACTGCTGTGATGAAACACCATGACCAAAGAAATTTAGGGAGGAAAGGGTTTATTCAGCCTGTGTGCATCCACATTTCAGTTCATCAAAGGATGTCAGGACAGAAACTCAAGTAGGGGAGGGCAGGTACCTGGAGGTAAGAGCTGATGTAGAAGCCCTGGAAGCATACTGCTTACTGACTTGCTCCTCAAGCTTGCTTAGCCTTTCTCATAGACCCCAGACCACCAGCCAGATTGCCCCACCCACAATGGGCAGGCCCTATCCCCATCAATCACTATGAGAATGTCTTTCACACTTGCCTGGTCTTCGAGGTATTTTCTCAGTTAAGGCACCCACCTATTGACTCTAGCTCTGGTCAAACTGACATAAAACTAGCCAGTACCTTTACAGACTGCTCAAGAAAGGAAGAGGGATAATACAAACTTTGGTGTGTAGTTTAATTAGAGTCCAACTTACCTTCCTCCAAAGCAAACTCCAGATAAGTGTTTATGTATGGAGGTGGAAGGCTGACTTCGGAGAACTTGGCAGTAGGGGTGAAGTGGGGCTAGAAATGGATAATGACCCAGAGCCACAAGCCTACTCCAGCACCCCCAGTGGAGAGAGCTAAGTGGTTTGCAAAGGGGAGTCTTAACTGGCTTGTCAAGGGTTGCTATAACCTTGAACAAACACTGAGACTCTTCTGCTAGTCACAGACAAAATGGGCAATATTCAGATGAAACAAAGTCTCCTTTAAAGCAGTCATTTCATGTTAAAGCCCACATTTGGTCTGGAACTCCTGATCCTCCTGTCTATCTCACAAGGGTTCATCGCCACACCCAGCCAAAGTGGAAATCTAAAGCATTTTGACTTGTTTGTGCATAAACTTGCACACATGCTCTGGGGAATTGAAGAGTTTTGTACATGCTTAACCAAGTACTACCACTGAGCTGAATCTACCCAGACTGGAACCACATTAAAAGAAATAATTTGTGTGGGTCAGACTCCTTGAACACATGGACCTCGGCCTCGGTGCGCGTCCTGGGACATTGCACCCATGATGCAAGTCTCTAATTATAATGAAAACAAAGGATTTAAGTGAAGAGGAAAATCTGACCCCCACATTCCACTTGCCATCTTAGGGGCGGGGGGAATTTACACCTGCAGGCAGCTCCCAACCAGGAG
Source organism: Sigmodon hispidus (assembly GCA_004025045.1). NCBI lineage: Eukaryota > Metazoa > Chordata > Mammalia > Rodentia > Cricetidae > Sigmodon > Sigmodon hispidus. The sequence goes on from PVIH01016599.1 coordinate 2,231, forward strand.
CTAAATTGTTAAGGAAAAAAAAAAAAACTTTATTCTACGAGGGCAGTTTTAACAAAAGTACAGACTGGCATTATGGGGAGGCTATGCTTCCCAGCGCCTCAGCATCCGATGCATGAGAAAAGTATCTTCCGAAGGACGGGGACGGGCTTGAAGCCTTAACGGAGGCAGGCCGTCCACTGTCAAGTGCGGAGATTCATAATACAGAGAGTCTGGATTGCACAGCATGGTCATGTCTGGCCCCTGCCCGGGCACCTCCTGTGGGAAGGTGAAGTCCAATGCAAGGTTACTCTCCACATGGGGGAAGAGAGCTTAGGGGAGAAGAAAGCCCAGTCCCGGGATCCCTTCCTTCACCTTCGTGGGCGGGGCTCGGGGCGGCAGCATTGCCAGCTTCTCCCTCAGTGCAGCATTCAGAACCTGCTCCTCCGGTACCTGCAGACTCACCAGGTCTCGGTAGAGCCGCTTAGAGCGCGGCACATTCAACCCTGCGAGCGCAGGAAAAGCGGGGGTGAGCAGAGCCCTTCACCCGGACCACAGCACCGGGGCGGGCGCCTGTCCCCACCCCTCACCCTCCGCCACCGTATCCTCCAGGATGCAGCGCGTCTGGAACGACTTTCTAAGCTGCTCCTCCACCGCCTTCGACGCATCAAACTGGCCGCTGGCGACGGCGGCGCGCGCATTCTGCAGCTCCAGACTCAAAGCCAGGCTGCTCTGCAGGGCCGGCGCCTCCAGCTCATGCGACGCCGCGGGATCATCGCTCGGTGCACCGGCCGCGAGCAGAGGTTCGGACCGGACCGGAGAGGACGGCGCCAGGTGAAAACGAACCTGGGAGCAGAAGGCGGAACGGTGAGCGGCGGAATCCCGGACGCTAGACGACCAGAGGGCCGAATCTCGCCGCCGCTCACCTGCCGCCCCCTCCGGCTGCCGCCCCGGCGCCCCTTCCGCCGTCCCGGGCTGCGGTTCCGCGGCTCCGGACTCTCGGGCAGTGGGCTCGGGCTCAGGCTCAAGTCCAAGCCCGGCTCGGGCTCTGGGGCTCGAGGCTCCGGTGCTCGAGGCTCCGGGACTGGCCCCGGGGCCTCCACGGCCTCTTCGTTCTCTATAGACTCCAACTCGGACGCCTCGTAGCTCATCATCCCGCAGTCGCTGCAGGGGTCCGGGGTTTCGGGATGCAGAGTCGCCTCCGCAGCCCGACACCTCGGGGGGCTACCACTACCGGAAAAACGTTAGCCCTTACCCACCGGTGCAAGACAACAATCCCGCCGCGACACTCCATTGGTGCTCCTGGGCGTCATTCCTATCGCTCCACCCTCCAGCTTCCGGGTGCACTTCCGCCCTCACAAACTGACTTCGCCCTTAAAGCGGAGCGTGCGTACGTGCCCTACGGATCCTCAGCAAGACCACTTATCCTTTCCGGAACGCGGATATGGCGCCCTTACCTGTCACAATCGTCTTCGCATTTGTTCTGGGATTAGTGTGTTAGTCCTCTTTCACTGGAACAAAATGGTCACTGCTCTCGGATCCAGACGTCCCGCTCGGTGCCCCCACAATGTTCAGATCAAGTGTTCTGAACACCGATCAAAGCTGTACGTGGAAGCGGGCTTGTTGCAAAGTCCCGGAATTCTTGTCTTCTGACCTCCGCACTTTAAACACACACTAGTAAAATCCATATCCTAATCCTCCCACACACAAAAGACCTTAAAGGCGATGACAGTCTGAGAGCTGGAAGCAGAAAGGGATCAGGAGGAATTCAGGGCCAGCCTTGGCTACATAGGGACTTGGTGGACACCTTTGGGCTATAAAAGACTGGCTTAACTAAAACCCAAAATTGTGACCTCTGATTCTGTATCAATCAGAAACTTGCACACACATGCTCACCTCATCTTTATTCATAGCCCCAAACTAGGAATGTCCTTCAACAGATAATGGGTTAAAATATACATAAATATAATAGTACTGAGCAATAATGGGAAACAAATTATTGATACAGTGCAAAAGCTAGAGTGGATGACACCCTTTGCCAGTCTGCAAAGAGTAGACAACGTGAAGTTTCTTTTACACATTTCAAAAATAATAAAAGTTTAGCCCAGTGTGGTGGCACAAGCCTGTAATAACAGTATTTGGGAGGCAGCACAGAATAATCTGGAATTCAAGGGAATCTTCAGCTATATATAGGGAATTTGAAGCCAGCATAAGCTTTAAAAAAAAAAAAAAAAAAAAAAGTTAAGGGAGAAACCTTTCTGCATTAATTCTGTTTCCCTGCCTCTACTTCCTGAGTGCTGGAATTAAAGGTATGCACTGCCATGCTTAGTAAAAATATGACTTTTTTAACTTTCCCATTTTATTCTCTTATGAGGTGGAGAAAGAAACTGCCAGTTATAACATTGCCTGGTTCTGTGGTTCTTCAATAAGAAAACAAATGAGCTTCTGCTTATCTTCATTGAGGTCTAGATGGTCATAAAAGTGGAACACTCAGCTGGGTAGTAGTAGTGCAGCTGGGCAGTTGTGGCTCATGCCTTTAGTTCTAGTGCTTGGGAAGCAAAAGCAGGCAGATCTCTGTGAGTTCGAGGCCAGAATAGTGTACAGAGCAAGTTCCAGGACAGGCTTCAAAGATACACAGACCCTGTCTCAATACAACTAAACAAAAAAGAGTGGCCATGGTCCAGAATTAGATGTAGGTTACCCCAAATACCATGGCCCAGTGTGATAATGTCACCAAGTTTTCACATTGACAAAGAACAAAGAAAGTCATAAATCAAGATATTTCTCAAATACCTGGGTGGGAACAGCAGGTAGTCAGGTGATAGGAAAGAGAGGCCATCCCTGCAGTAGAGCTCAGATGCAATCCAGTGACGTTATTAGCCTTCTAGCGGTTGGGTTGGTGGAAGTTGTTTATACTTTTCTAAAAAGATCTTACTGGGGGCTGGAGAGATGGCTCAGCGGTTAAGAGCACCGTCTGCTCTTCCAGAGAACCCAGGTTCGATTCCCAGCACCCACATGGCAGCTAACAACTGTCTGTAGTTCCAGGCAAACACCAAGGCAAATAAATAAATAAAATAAAGTTTAAAAAAAAAAAAAAAAAGATCTTACTGATAGGCTCAAGGATGTTAGGTCAAATACAACAGGTGAGCAATAAATGACTGATTAGGAAAGATCAATATAGTTCATATACATATATATGTGTATAAATGTATTTGTGTGTATGTATGTATATATCGATTATAGATATAAGATTAATTTTATTTTCTACATTTTTTAAAAAAATAAAACTCAATGAGCAGCTGGCAAGATTGCTCAATAAGCAAACGTGACAAGACTGATAACCTGAATTTGATCCCTGAGAACCACATGGTGGATGGAGAAAACCAACTCCAGCAAGGGGTCCTCTGACATCCACACATACACAGGTCATAGCATGAGCTAGCCCACACCCACATCTAAAAACAAATAAACTAAATTAAAATGTAAAGGGAGAATGTTGTGATGTAGCCCAGTGCAGAGCACTTTCCCAATGCAAAACGAAACAAACAATAAAAATGATGACCACTGGGGCTGGAGAGATGGCTCAGAGGTTAAGAGCACTGACTGCCCTTCCAGAGGTCCTGAGTTCAATTCCCAGCAACCACATGGTGGCTCACAACCATCTATAATGACATCTGGTACGCTCTTCTGTACACTGTATACATAATAAATAAATATTTTTTAAAAAGTGATGCTGCGGGGCTGGAGAGATGGTTCAGCGGTTGGGAGCACCGTCTGCTCTTCCTGAGGACCCGGGTTCGATTCCCAGCACCCACATGGCAGCTAACAACTGTCTGTAGTTCCAGTTCCAGGCAAACACCAAGGCAAATAAATAAATAAATAAAGTTTATAAAGTTTTTTTAAAAAAAAAAAAAAAAGTGATGCTGCATCTTCTCTCTGTCTTCTTCCCTCCCGTTCCTGGCACTCAGACCTTGCTCTTCTCTCCTGCATGTCCTCTGCAGCATCCTGCCCAGTTCCCATTTCATTGTTTCTGCATCAAATGAAAGGACTTTGGGGCCTAGTCTCGAAGTTCAGACCCACTCACAGCCCCACTGCCACTTTGCCCCAAAGAAACACATGAAAGCTTATATTCATTTCACGCTGGATCAGCCTAGGTCCCAGGCATATTGCTAGCTAGCTCTTGCTCTTAAACTAACTCTAACACATAATTCTTATCTTATTCAGCCATGTGGCTCAGTACCTTTTCTCAGCAGCATTTCAGCTTCTTTCCTCTGTGTCTCTTGGCATCTCTGCTCTGCTCTGAAATGTTCCTAGAGTTTTCTTGGTCTGGTAGCTCCACTCACACTTCCTGTCTGCCTTTAGCCAATCAGCGTTTTATTAAACTAGTAGGCAGGACAATTATTTACAATGTAATAACATAATTCCACTGCAAAGGGGTGTCAAAAACTCTAACAGACAAAAAGCCACCATGTGTTTGGGAGGAGTGTCTCCAAAGACAAGGTTCTCAGTCTGTCTAGATGCCAGACCATACCACCTAATCTTGCACACACCCCTTCCAAGCTAACCCAGGCCCCAGCCAGAGCCCCAGCTTTGTGCAAATAAAGAAAGAAGATAGGCCAGGAAATGTGGCCCTCATTAGGTCCTAATCCTATAATCATACCTCCTACTGCTTATCCATATCTGCTGTCTGTGGAAGTGTGACAACGAGGCAGGCCCTTCAGAGAGAGACTATAAGAGAGACTCTGTGGGAGGGTGGAGTGAGCCTGGGATGTAGCTTAGTTGGTAAAGTGCTTGCCTAAAGTGCATGAGTCTCTGAGTTTCATTCCCAGTGCCTCACAAAAACAGGTGTGGTGGTGCATGCCTGTTATCTTAGCACTCCAGAAGTGAAGTCAGTAGAATTAGTGCTTGGCAGTACCCCCTACTACATAGGAAGTTTTAGGCAAACCTGGAGGATCTTAAGGAGGGAAGGGAGGAAGGAAGGAAGGGTAGTTGGAAGTTTCTATCCCACCAGCAATTCCCCAATATCCAGCAGCAGCTTCTCAAATAATTGACTCAGAGGCTTAATATTATTTAGAAATGCTCAGTCAGTAGTTTAAGCTTACTATTACTAACTAACTCTTACATTTAAATTAACCCATAATTCTTAGCTATGTTTAGTCACATGGCTTGGTACCTTCAGTGCAGCATTCTCATCTTGCTTCCTCTGCGTTTGGCTGGTGACTGCTTCTCTGCCTTTTCTCTTCCCAGAATTCTCCTAGTCTGGTCGACCCACCCATATTTCCTGCCTGGCTACTGGCCAATCAGCATTTTATTAAACCAATATGAGTGACAAATCTTTACAGTGTCCAAGAGCATTATCCCACAGTGGAGAGAGGGAAGAAGGGAGGGAAGGAAAAAGGCAGGGAGGGAGGGGAAGAGGGAGGGAGAGAAAAAGGAAAACTGAACAAGGACTGAAGAGACAGCTTCTTGCAACCACAAGAATCTTAGTTCAGACATGTAGCACACTAGTAATCCCAGTGCTGGGGAGGTAGACAAGAGGATTTCTGGACTTGCTGCCAAGCTCCAGGCCAATGAGAGACTCTGTCTCAAAAATAAAGTGAATGACATCTAAGTGATAAAAGTCTGTAGTTCCAGTTCCAGGCAAACACCAAGGCAAATAAATAAATAAATAAATAAATAAAGTTGTTTAAAAAAAAAATAAAAGGTCACCTTGAATTCACTGTACAGCCAACAGTGACTTTGAACTCCTCATCCTCATGTGTTTGCCTCTGAATTGCTGGGATTCCAAGTTCAAGCCATCATGACTGGGTTTCTGTGGTACAGGGGATGAAACCTAGGACCTCACGAATGCTAGAGGAGCATGTGAACCACACCCTCAGCTTTCCACCATGATTCTCTTAATAGCAACTGCTATGTACTGAGTCATACAATGTGTCTGTGATGCTTCAGGCAACCTCTTGATACAGATTATAACTCCTATCTCCGTTTTATAGATGAGAAAACCGAGGCTCAGAGCAGTTAGCTAAGTCACCACACACCCAGGAAGTATTGCTTTTAACCACATCCAGGGCCCTTGGTATTTTCCAGCCTGTGGGGCTGATGTTAAACCACATAGTATGGCCTTGAGTTCCTGATTCTCCTGCCTCTACCTCCAAACCACTCTGAAATTACAGGTTTGTGATATCGTGCCCAGCTCAAGGGGACATTTTTCAATGTACAGATGGAAGGATTAGGTCAGATATTTAGAAATAATGAGCCTGGGATGCAATGATTATTAGCAAGACCTGTGCTGATCTAAGGTGGATGAGTTAGTCCTGAGACAAACAAATGCCACAGAGAAGTTTTTGTATAAGGCTTTGACGGCCTGTTTACAAGCTGTGGTTCTCTCTTTAAAAAGTGGGGGTGAAGTCAGGCATGGTGGCACACATCTTTAATCTCAGCACTCGGGAGGCAGAGGCAGGCAGATCTCTGAGTTCGAGGCCATCCTGGTCTACAGAGCTAGTTCTAGGACAGCCTGGGCTACATAGAGAAAATTGTCTCAAAAAAACAAACAAACCAAAAAATTAAATGTGAAACAAATAGAGTCTCACCATGTATTCCTGGCTGGTCTGGAACTCTTTGTGCAGACCAGGTTGGGTTCTGTTTTTGATTTTAAGTGTGTGTGTGTGTGTGTGTGTGTGTGTGTGTGTGTGTGTGTGTGTGTTGCCCATATTCCTGAAGGCAGAGACCAGAGACAGCCCTGGGTGTCATTCTCCAGGAGGTACCATGCATTATATATTTATCTGGACAGGGTCTCCCACTGACCTGCAACTTACCAATTGCACCAGGTTGGCTATAGCAAGCCACAGGGGCCCTCCTGTGTCCACCTCTCCTGCAATGGCATTACAGGCATGTGCCACTCACTCCTGGTCTTTTCGTTATTGTTTTTTGTTTTAAACATGAATTCTAGGAATGGAACTCATGTTCACCTTTTCTTTTTCTTGGTTATGACTGACACCAGTGACTCCATTTTGTGTGTGGAAAATCTACTTTCAGATACATTATGTACCATGAAAACCTAAAGCCCAGAGGAGGGTGACTCTGAGGTGGGCCTCTTTTTGTTTGTTTGGTTTTTGAGACAGGGTTTCTCTGTATAGCCCTGGATGTCCCAGAACTTGCTCTGCAGACCAGGCTGGCCTCGAACTTAGAGATGCATCCGCCTCTGCCTAAGTGCTAGGATCAAAGATGTGCACCACCACCCCACTGAATTGGGTTTCTCTTTGTCACTGAATCACATGGTTTGTGAGAGTCCATAAAGAAGAAATAGCACCCAGATCTGAGAGAAGGGCTTTAAGTTTTTTTTAAAATATATATATATATATATTTATTTTTATTTTATGTTCATGAGTATCTTGCCAAGAGGTATATATGTACACCAGGTGCCTTCTGGTGCCTTAAGAGGACAAAAAAAAAATGTCAGACCCTCTGGAACTGGGGTTACAATTGGTGTGAGTGATTATGTAAGTGCTGGGAAGCAAACCTGCATCCTCTGCAAGAGCAGATAATGCTCCTAACTGCTGAGCTCAAGAGTTTATTTCTTTAATGAGACAGGGTCCTACTCTGTACCACAGGTTGGCCTTAAACTTACTAAATAGCCCAGCATGGCCCTGAATTTGTGATCTTTTTGTTTCAGCCTCTCAAATGCTGGAACCACAGGCACTGGCCACCATACCTAGTTGAACAGGATGTTTTGGATAAAGGTAATCTTTGGATTTCTCCCCCCCCCCCACTAAGGATGACAGAAAGACACTGAATGGTTTAAGCCCACAAGTATGTCCAACCTGCATTCTACATGCCAGATGCATTCTAAGACAGCCACAAATGTGGCCCAACACATTTGTAGATGACAACATATCACAAAGTCAAAAGGTTAGACATACCAGGTTAAGCAGAACAGTGGTCAGTGGATGGTAGGAAATCTTAAGGAAGAAACAGAAACGAAGTGGCAATTTTTAGGTGTAGTGGTGCATGCTAGCAGTTCCAGCAGTTGGAACACTGAAGAGGACTGGGAGTTTGAATCCAGCCTGGGCTACATGGGGAGACCGTGTCTGAAAAAGAATGAGGAGATGCTGGGAAGTAGCTTGGTGACAGAGTGCTTGTGTAGCATGCATGAGGCGGTGGGTTCAGTCCCCAGCACAGTTTGAATGGGGGAAGCTGGGGATGACTGGAGAGAAAGGGAAGGAGAAGAATGATGGGTATGTTTAAAAAAAAAAAGTTAAAAGAAAAAACAAGAATGGTAACACATGCCTGTAATCCAAGCAGTTGGAAGATGGAGGCAGGGGATAGGAGTTCAAAGTCATCCTCAGCTTCATAGGGAGTTCAAGGCTAACCTGTGCTACAAGAGACCTGATCTCAAAAGCACACACATAAAACTTGTTGAATTTTTTAAAGTAGACAGAAGAATGAGGGGCGGGGAACAGAAAAGGTAGCTTTGTTTCTGTCTCTGTGGTTAGGAAACCCAGCATGCTCTCCCTCCTGTTGGCCTTCCTCTCATTGATAGCTCTTTCTCTAGGGCTCTGAGGCAGAGTCAGAATGGAGGCCAACTCGAGAAAGTTCTACCCACTGGATTCATCCATCCTCACCTCCATTGCTCACCACCCCAACCTCCCAGGCCAAGCTCAGACAGAGCAGAGGAAGGAGCCAGGTGAGATGTGCAGAAGGCTCCCAAAGCTGCTGGCTCTAATGCAGTTCCTTCATCTGCCTCCCACTCTGGATACGAAGGACCAATGAGTCTGGTACTGCTTTCCATCATTTCACAGCCTCTGGCCCAAGCCCAGTTCTCAGGCTTGTAGTTACCTGCAAGGTTGTTTACTGGTGACTGTCTGGGCCTGCCTGTTTGGCCCTATTGGAGCCTCTGTATAGACTCCGAAATCCCTATGTTTCTCTCCCTTTCTCCCTTTTAGTGGCTTTTGAGCCCCTTGCCTCAACCTCTGGAATAGCTGGAATAACATGACCCAGAGTTTGGAGTAGTAGGCTGTGTGAGATCCAGGATCTGCTACAATGTCTTCTTCACCAGAGACCCCAGTGTCCAGGTACTGAGGGTATGGTCCAGTTGGTAAAGCGCTTGTCCTGACATGCACAGGGCCCTGGGTTTGATCCCTAGCAACATATTAAACATCAACAAACAAAAATAACAGGCACATGGACTCGTATAGGGTTAGGAAGGAATTCAAGGTGATCCTTGTTTACACAGTGAGTTGTAGGCCAGCCTGGGCTACTGGGTAAGTTCAAAGTCAGCCTGAGCAATTTAGTGAGACCCTGTTTCAAAATAAAATGTTAAAGGAAAACCTAGTGCATGAATCCTAATTATAATAAAAACCCAGAGCCAGATATTGGGGTAAATCTGAGCAATCAGAGAGATAGAGGAACAAGCCACTAGAGGAAACTTCACAACTCTACTGAATACACAGGCCAAAAGATGTAAATCCTGTCTCCACAAACCCTCAGACTGAATGCCTCTACCTCCGAGTCCTCAGCGGAAAGAAGGAAGAAGAGAAGCACAGGGAGAAATGGAAAGGCCAACTTCCTGTCTCCTCCCACCTTATATCCCTTCCTGTGCCCAGCCATATCACTTCCTGTCTCAGCCTTCTTAGTGCTGGGATTAAAAGCGTGTGCTTCCCAAGTACTGGGTTTAGGGAAAAGTGTGTGCCACCAATGCCTGACCTCCGCGGCTAACTCTGTGGCTGCCTCTGTCCTCCAGTCTTCAAGCAATCTTTATTTGATACACAATAAAGCACCACAAGAACCAGGCCTTTAATACCAGCACTTGGGAGGCAGAAGCGGGCATATCTCAGTGAGTTTGAGGCCAGCCTGGTCTACAAATGGAGTTCCAGGACAGTCGTGACTGTTACACAGAGAAACCCTAACTCAAAGCCTAGAGAGAGAAAGAGAGAGAGAGAGAGAGAGAGAGAGAGAGAGAGAGAGAGAGAGAGAGAGGGATTATGTTCTGATACATTGTAAATAATTGTCCTGCCTACTAGTTTAATAAAAAGGCTGATTGGCAGAAGGCAGACAAGAAGTGTGGGCAGAGCTCCCAGACTAAGAAAACTCTGGGAAGGAAGAGAAGAGACACCAGAGAGACACCAGCAGATGGCAGAGGAAAGAAGACAACCATGCTGCTCTGAGAAAAGGTACCAAGTCACATGGCTAAGCAGATTAATGGAAATAGAGTTAAGATGAAAGAGCTAACAATATGTCTGAGCCATAGGTCAATCAGCATGAAATTACTATAAGCATCTGTGTATTTCTGTGGGTCTGTGGGTTTGCGGGTCTGGACCATGGGCCAGACAGGCCTGGAATTTCTTATTGCAGGAACCAGGTATATCATCTCTATGCTCCCACCACTAAGAAGGAAGCTGGGACAAAGGAGTGAGAGTTCCAGGTTAGCCTGAGCTATAATGAGACTGTTTTTTTTTTTTTTTTAAATGTATGGGAGAGATGGCTCAGTAGTCAAAAGCACAGGCTACTATTCTAGAGGACCTGGGTTTGATTTCCAGCACTAGTGTGGCAGCTCATAACCATCTATAACTCCAATTTGGGTACCAGGCATATACATAGCATCAATAATTTTAAGAAGAATGTGTGTATTGGGGATCGCTGGGGAGACAGCTCACTGTGGAGAGGGTGGAGAGGGTAAATGCTTACTGTGCAATCATGAGGACCTAGTTCAATCCCCAGCACTCACATAAAAGCTGGGTGTAGAGGCATATATTTGTAATCCTAGGGCTGGGGAAGCATATAGACAGGTGGATTCCTTGAAGGCCAGCCAGCCTAGCAAAACTGGTAAGCCCCAGGTCCTGGAGAAAAACCCTGTCTTGGAAAAAAAAAAAAAACTTTTAAATTTAAAAAAAAGTCAAAGGAAAAAAACCCAAGGTGGTGAGCAGCTGAGAATGATACCAGAGATTGACCACTGCACATACACACATATGCACACGTCCTTGCACATTTACATGCACACGCATACACAGATGTTGTGGGGGGAGGGGTTAGGGAGCTTGGGAGCATGGCTCAGTGGTAAAGTATTTGCCTATGGCTGAGTGGCAGAACACTTGTCCAGCACATATCAAGCGCTGGGTTTGATCCCCAGTGAATGTCGGGGTTCTCTACCTTGCTCATACTGTGACCCTTTAATATAGTTCCTCAGGGTATGGTGACTCTAACTAGGCAATTATTCTTGTTGCTACCTCATAACTGTCATTTTGCTACTGTCATGAACTGTAAGTATCTGCACAGACCATTACAGACTCTTTTTTTACGTGTGTGTGTGTGTGTGTGTGAGAGAGAGAGAGAGAGAGACAGAGACAGAGACAGAGACAGAGAGAGAGTTTATTACCATGCACAGACCATGAGTACACGGCAGTCAGGGGACAGTTTATAATGTCATTTCTCCTTCCACTACATGGCTCCCAGGTTGTCAGGCTCAGTGGCAAGTCTCTTTACCTACTGAGCCATCATCCTGGGCCCCCACCTTTTTTTTAAAGCAAGGTCTCAGTCAGAACCTGAAACTTACCCATTCTGCTGGCTGATAACGTGCTGCTGTCCCTAGCATTTTACATGTGTGCCGGGGGATTCAAAGTGAGGTCCTCATGCTAGGTAGCTGAGACTGACCTTGACCCTATGACCTTCTCACCTCTACCTCCCTAGTCCTAGGATGACAAGAACATGTTACCTTGTCTAGTTTGTCCAGTGCTGAGGATCGACCCTAAGACTTTGTGTACACTAGGGAAGCACCCTGCTAGTTGAGCTGCGGCCCCAGTCTGTAACTCTCTGGATCATCCTCCAGCACATCAGTCAGCCCCTCTGTCTCCTCTCTTCCCTTCTTCCTTCCTCTTTTGCCCAAGGAACATGCTGCTTTCTAGCCCCAAACCCTGCTGCCAACTCCAAGCCCCAAGCAGAGAAAGGGATAGGGCAGCATTGTGACCCCAGGATGCCATCTCTTATTGCCTCAAGTTCTCACAGCCTCCCTCTCAGTTGCTGCGCACCTCCTCCATGGGCTAGACCCCCATCACAACTAATGAGACACAGCTCCTACTCAGCATCCTCAGCACACCTTGACCTCCATCCCTCCCCCAGCCTTGCTCAGAGCCCATGTGGCTTCCAGACAACCCTGGGAAATATCATTATCCAAGGCTCTCAGCAAGGCCAAAATTCTTCCCAGCAGCTGAATCTCCTGCAGCAGCCCAATTGGGCATCACAACTTTCAGGCCTGGTATGATGTCACTGATCATTCTAGCGCACAAGAGATCACTCTCTTTTCTGGGAGAAGGACTACGGAAGTCAAGGTCATCTTCAAGCAGCACATTGAGTTTGAGTTCAACCTAACTATATGATAGCCTACTAGGTAAACATACCTGCCACTAAACCTGCTGAATATGACCCTTATGACCTGTGACCCCTGTGAGTTGTCATCCCGTCACATGTACACCACGGCACACGCCCACTTACCCCCATACATACAGTGCAAACAAGATAAGGAATGTAATAAAAATAATTAAAACCAAGCAGCTGAGGGTGTGGCATCCTAACATACATAGAGAATGGGAGGCCAGATGGGACCATGTGAGACTTTGTCTCAAAGACAAAGGAAAGCTGGAGAGATTGATTAACGGTTAAAACACATGCTGCTCTCAGAGGACTGGAGTTTGACTCCCAGCACCCACACTGGGCGGCTCACACTTGCCTGTAACTCCACCTTGAGGGGATCCAACACCCTTTTCTGGTACACACAGACACACACACAGACACACACAGACACACACACACACACACACACACACACACACACACACGGACATCCTTAGCTGGGGGTCTTGGATGAGTTCCTAGACCATCCTATCTTATGGAACTGCTAGTAAGTGAAAAAAAAAAAGCCAGGGCTGCTGCCCAATGGGCATAGCTGGTGCTCCATTAATGGATGCTGTTGCTATGGTTACTGGCCAGGCAGAGCCGTTAAAGGCAATTCAGCTCCTAGAAGGGGTGTGGAGATATAAGAACAGGACCTGTCCATCTCTGACATATGCAAAATGGGAGCTACTCTCATGCATAATTGGACCCCCCACTCAGTGGGTGTTTCTCTCTACCCCACCCCAAACCCCCTTTTTACGTTGTCTCTCATTCATGAACACAAGCTCCATCTATCCAGAAATATTCGATATTTATTTCTCAATATTTAGATAATTTTTTCTTTTTTTTTTTCCTTTTTCCTTTTTTTTTTTTCTTTTTTTTTTTTACAAATTAAAAAAACACAGAGAAGGGGAGTATGTTCGACCCCGGGCCTGGTCTTGGGCTTCCGGTGAGAGGTGACAGGTCAAATGTCTCCTCACCAGCAACTCTGGCCTGATAGCCCATGAACCCCTCCTGCCAATCTTCTTTAAGAGTGAGTGGGGGCTTTCTAAGGATCTGGGGCTCCCCCGCCTAGAGGGGACTTCGGGCATCCTGTTTGAGGCCCTGGGCTGGATCAGAGTGGTGGGATGCGTGGGACGCGTGGGAGCGCATGCGGCGCCGTCTGCGCCTCTCTTGTCTGCGGGCCAGCTCCCTCAGGTGTTTGCGGATGACCCAGAGTACCAGGTACACCTCGCGCAGCATCTCAGCCTCTGGCGTCTCCAAGGCCGATCGGGTCCTCATTCGAGAGGACACGGAGGTAGTGCTGATAGAAGACTGCAAAACAAAGAGATGTGGGCATGTCAGGGGAAGGCAGAAGATAAAGGGTTCAGTTGTCACCTCCGCTATCAGGCACTGCCTCCTCCGGGAAGTCCCCCGAGCTTGCATTAGGGGACAGTTTTTTCCACCCTTATGTTGGCTTATGTTCCACGTTTCTTTTCTTTCTTCTCTTCCTTCTTCCCTCCCTCCCATCTTCCTCTTCTTCCTCCTCCTTTTCACTTAGCGGTAGGAACTCCAGACTTGAAATCACTATGTAGCCAAGGGTAGCCTTGAACTCATGTTTCTGCCTCTGCCGTGGGATTACAGGCATGAGCCATCTGGCCTTGTTTTTCTTCTCTAAATTAAACTTTAGATGTTTATACACTGAATACACATATATATGTATATACATACATATATATGCAATCCTTTACCTGTTTTATTTTAGTAGAAAAAATTTGCAAAACATAGGAGCAGAGTATTAAATAGTTCACCGAGTAAAGTATTTGCTATGCAAACATCAGGGCCCAAGCTCTGATCCCTAGCACTACATGATAAGCTGAGCATGGCAGCGCATGCCTGGCTAGCCATTCTAGGGGAAATCACAAGCTCCAGATCAGTGAGAGATGCTGTCTCAAAAACTAAGGTGGAAGCCAGGTGTGGTGGCGGTACAGAGTCCCAGCACTTGAGAAGTAGAAGAAGGAAGATCTTTTGTGAGTTCAAAGCCATCTTGGTCTAGCCATCAAAGAGAGTTTCATCCAGGTCAGCCAGGGACATAGTGAGACCCTGTCTTAGGGGAAAAAAAGCACAGTAACAGAGGAACATAGAGGTGTACACAGGTCAGTTAGTGTACCTGCACATATGTAAGGACATGCATGCTCTCTCGAGCATGCTCACAAGCACACACAACAGCAGCAGCAATTATATTAAAAATGACAGTGCTGGTGTAACATATAGGAGCGAGGTGCTGTACTATCCTGTGTATGAAATTGTCAAAGTTGTGAAACTTATTATTATTTATGTGCTAGCTTAAATAAGTGGTTTTACTTATATTCATATTTATATTTATTTATATCTTATTTTATTCAGATATCCCTAGGGTATTACTTTTTTATTTATTATTTTATTTTATGTACACTGGTGTGATAGGCAGTTGTGAGCTGCCATATGGGTGCTGGGATTTGAACCTGGGTCCTCTGGAAGAACAACCACTGCTGTTAACCACAGAGCCATCTCTCCAGCCCCTCCCTAGGGTAGTATTATTCCTAGAGTTTTATTCAGATATTCCATGCTTAGTGAGACCTGAGTCTGTTTTTCTTTTCTTTTTCTTTTTTTTTTTTTTTTTTTTAAGGTTTGTGTTAGTCAGATGTAGTGGTATACACTTTTAATTCCAGCACTCTGGAGGCAGAGGCAGGTAGATCTCTGTGAGTTCAAGGCCAGCCTGGTCTACAGAGTGAGTTCCAGAACAGACAGATATACATAGTGAGACCTGTCTTGAAAACAAACAAAATTGTTATCATTTCGGGGGAAGGGCATATGTGCATATGAGTGCAGTGCCCACAGAGGCCAGAAGGGGGCAGTGGATCCCCTGGAGTTACTGGTGTTTGTGAGCTGCTCTATATGGATGCTGGGAACCAAAATGGGATCCTGTGCAAAAGCAGTGTGTACTCCTTAAGACAAACAAACAAACAAAAATGTTGTCTTTTATGTGTATGAGTGCTTGTGTGTGTGTGTGTGTGTGTGTGTGTGTGTGTGTGTGTGTGTGTGTGTGTACCACATACCTGCCAGGTACCTGAGAAAGTCATAAGAGGGCATCGGATCCCTAGAACTGGAGTAATAGATGGTTGTGAGCTACCATGTAGGTGGGTGGGAACCAAACCCAGGTCCTCTAGAAGATCCAACAGTGTTCTTAACTGCTGAGCCATCTCTCCAGCTCACAAGCATCCCTAGTGTTACTTGTATTCCTTTGTGTGTGTTATATGTATGCATGCACACCTGCTTAATTCAACAAAGTTTTACCACATATGCAGAATTGTGTGTACTGAATAACCAAAATCAAAATCATCACAAGAATTAGTAATGTTATCCTCTTATTGTGAAAGCAATCTCAAACCAGTGGGTTTCTTCCCTGTCTCTGTCTCTTCCCTCACTACCCCTGGCAGTACTAGGGATTAAACCCAAGGCCTCACACATGCAATCTCTCCCCACATGGTACCTGCACCACTAAAGCACTTGCATGTCCTGAATTTCTATATTTAATTTATTTACTTATTTATGATTTTTCAGGACAGAGTTTCTCTGTGTAGCCGTGACTGGCCTAGAGCTCACCTTATAGACTAGGTTGGACTCAGATTCACAGAGATCTGCCTGCCTCTGCCTCCTGTGTGCTGGGATTAAAGGTGTGCGCCACCAATGCCCAACTTCTATATTTTATTTTAATAATGGTATAAAGAAATTAGGAATATGGCTCAGTTGGCAAAGTGATTTTGTAACAAACACAAAGTCCTAGGTTTCATCCCCAGCACCACATAAACTGGGTGTGGTGGGACACATCTACAATCCCAAGACTTGGGTGGGGATGAAATTGAGGAACAGAAATTCAAGGCTGTAATAAACTACAAAGTAACTTTGAGACCAGCCTTCAGGAGAAGGACCCTTTCTCAAAAAAACTTAAATATAAAATGACTGCATCACTTTTACCTAAATATCTTCAAAGTTCTTGTTCTGGGAGCCAAAGTCAAATTCTACAGCCTGGCCAGCTATCCTGCCATAGCCAAAGTAGGTCCTTGGCTCAAGGATCTCCACATTTTCTCCCATAACACAGGCAACTCTCCCCCTCCACCCCCACACCTCCATCCTGCTTCTCCCTACACCCTCATCAACACACAATTGCTATTCTCTCTTCCTGGAACAGCCCCATGCCCCAATTCTTCCACTTACCCTTAATTTTCACCAAGCCAAGAAAACTCCTTTCGGCCTAGTCCCCTGTCTCTTCATTAATGGAAGCCGTCCATGATGCCCCATGCCAAGTTCTTCATAGGATCTCCTCCTCTGGTACCCAAGTCCCTTCTACCTGCCGCATCCCTCCCCTCAGGGTATAAAACCTACATGAGTTGTTGCTCTGTCTGTGGTCTCCCTGGTCTGGGTAAACCATGCTCACCATTGTCTTTTCTGTGCTTCGCAATAGAAGAGGTGTTGCATAAGGACCAAACAAGGGGATGGAGGGAGCTGGAGACAGTTGGTGGAGCACTTGCCTAGTGAGCGTTCATGACATCCCGGGTAGTACTGGCCAGTAATCCCAACACCGAGGGAGATGGAGGCAGGAGGGTGGGAAGTTCAAGGCCAGGAAAGACCATTCAACTGGTAAAGTGTTTGCTGTGCAAACATTTGGACCTAAGTTCAGATCCTCAAAACCTGTGGTTAAAAACTGGGGACCCTAGCACGTGTATCTATAACTCTGACACTCCTACAGTGAAATGGGAAGATACAGAACTCCCAGAAGCTCTCTGGATAGGCAGACTGTCATCTCCAACAGTGGTAAGAGACCCTGTGGAGGGGCTGGAGAGATAACTCAGAGGTTAAGAACACTTGCTGCGGGGGCTGGAGAGATGGCTCAGCGGTTAAGAGCACTGTCTGCTCTTCCAGAGGACCCAGGTTCGATTCCCAGCACCCACATGGCAGCTAACAACTGTCTGTAGTTCCAGTTCCAGGCAAACACCAAGGCAAATAAATAAATAAAGTTTAAAAAAAAAAAAAAAAAAAAGAACACTTGCTGCTCTTACAGGGGACTGGGGTCTGGTTCCCAGCATCTACAATGGGAGGCTCACAAGCACCTGTATCTCCAGCTACAAGGCATCTGACTCCTGGCCTCCACAGGCACCTGCATACACATGGCATGCACACAATAAATAAAAATATAATAAAATAAACTGATAAAAGACTGATGTACAAGGTTGTCCTCTGATATCCACATGCATGCTACAGCACAGGTCAGGCTATACTTGTACACACAAGAGAAGTTTTTAAAAAAATAAAAGGAAGGAATCTGGGGATTCGGGCTTAAGTGATGCACAGTTTTAATCCTAACACTCAGGAGGCAGAGGTAAGAGAATCTCTGTGAGTTCAAGGCCAGCCAGGATACATGGTGAGAACCTCTCTCAAAAAAACTCTAAGAAGCAGAATAAAAATCTTGGGGGCTGGGGAAATAGTTTAGGAGTTATAAACATTTGCTATTCTTGCAGAGGACCCAGCACTCACATCAGGCAGCTCACAGCCACCTGTAACTCCAGGTTCCAAGGGTTGACAATCTTTTCTGGCCTCTCTTGGACAACTGTGCATACATGATGCATATACAGACAAGTAGGAATACACAAATACACATAAATTACATTTTAAAAGATAATGAGAAATAAATTGAAATAGGACTTTCTGGTTATCCTCAGCTACATAACAAGTTCAAAGCAAGCCTGGGCTATACAGGACACTGTCTCAAAAACTTAGTGATGGAGAAGGGATGAAGGAAGGGCTGAGTAGGGGTGGAATGGTACTTACCTTCCATCTACACAGTCGCCAGCCAGACTGCAGCGCTGAGCACATCAACATGGAAACCGAATGCACTACAGTCTGGGACAGCTGTACCAGGGAGCGACTCTCTCGACTCACGGGACTCTCATGGGGCACAACAGGTCTTTCCTTGACAGTGGCCAACACAGGGGGTTCGGGTACCCCAGGGCTTACATCCAGGTCAGAGACCATGGACTCTTTGTGGGGCTTGGCCAACTTTATCGTGTCCAAGTCCATGGACGTCTTCTCCATTCCCTTCAATGGATGTTTCTTGAGCTGCTCATACATGCTTGGCTTGGCTCTGCATTTCCAGAACAGGATCTAAGAAATAAGACACAGGGCAGGCTAGGTAGCACGGTGCGGGAGAGCTGCCAGGGAAGCCTGACAACCTGAGTGGGTCCTTGACTGCTACAATGGAAGGAGACAACCAATCCTTCCAAGTTGCCCCACACTCCATGGCATGTATGCAACCCCCTGTACATAACAACAACAATAATTCAAACAAGACACAGAAGGGAAAGAAAGCAGATCCTGCAGTAAAGACAACGAAGCTAGGGATGACACCATCGTTCCCCAAAGCTCCTCCTCCCCAGCTCTCCTGCCTTGGCTTGTTTTAGTCACAAGACACAGAGCAGAAGGGATAAAGTGGTGAGCGTTGCTATGGCCGGGATGTCATGAACCAGAATGCCCATCTTATGGCCACATTGTGTTTGTCGAACTCACCCAGCCGGTCATCTTTTGCCAAATTTGCCTAACCCATCTCCCGAACCTCATGATCACGATCATCTCTCTAGAAACCACAAGCCCAAAGTATGGCACAAAGCCAAGCACTTGGGGTGTAGAGACGGGGAAAGGGCTGTGGGCCAGCGGCCACCACCGGAGAGGAGTTGTGGGTACTGAGGAGCTTCAAGTACAGTATCAAAGGAAGAAATAAAAAAACCCAAAGGGAGTGTGTCCCTCAGTGACTCATGCCAAGGCCTTCCTCCCCTCCCTGAGACAGGGAGAGGAGTCAAAGTGGATGAGAATTTAGAGTGAGGGAGTGTTCTAGATCATTGTGAGAGCTATCTGGCCCCAACCCCACCCCCCAAGGACCTCCCAAGACTTTCAGAGCCAATCATCGATGGCCTCGTTCCTTCTGGCCCAAGATCCAGGATAACGAAATGGACCTGATCAAGAGCTCAGATGCATTGTGGATTTTGCTAGTTGAGCATCACAACAGTACTTCAAGGTGTGTGTTATGGACAGTGAATACAAGATTCACAAAAACTGAATTTGAAGGGGCTAGAGAGATGGCTCAGCCATTAAGAGTACTTGCTCCTCTACAGTCATCTATAACTGGTGTTCCAAGGAATCCAGCATCCTCTCCTGGCCTCTGTGGGTACCATGCACCCACATGGTGCAGACATACATGCAAGCTGAACATCCATACACACAAAATAAAGAGAAAAAAAAAAACTGGATTTGAAATAGGCATGGTGGTATATGCCTAGAATCCTAGCATTGGCGAACAAAAAGTTAAAAGCCAGTTTTAGTAGGCTGGAGTGATGGCTGTTAGTCAACAAGCATGGGGACTTGGGTTTAGGTCCCCAGCAATCACTGATGAGGCTTGTCTGTAATGCCAGTGTGGAAGAAGAGACAAAAGGATCCCCGGGGCTTCCTGGCCAGTCAGTCTATCTCAATCAGTACCACATCCAGTCCAGTGAGAGAGCTTATCTCAAAAAATACTGTGGGCCAGACATGGAGGTGCATCCCTTTAATTTGAGCACTTGGGAGGCAGAGACAGGAAGATCTCGGAGTTCTAAACCAGCCTGGTCTACAGAGTTCTTGGACAATTGGGGCTGCAGAAAGAAACCCTGTCATAAAAGAAAAAAAATAACAAACTGTGTGAAGTGATTGAAGATACACAAGGTTAATTTCAGGCCTCCACATGCATGTGCACACAGATACACATCAGTCAGCCTCAGCAACATAATGAGTTCAAGGCCATCATGGGCTGGGTGATATCCTTCTTCCAAATGACTCAGTGGGTAAAGAGTTGATTATACAACCTTAAGGAGCCGAGTGGAGATGCCCAGAACCCAGATACAGTAGCACACACATGTGCAATGAGTGTTCCCATCAGGACAGCAAGTCTGTCATCCCAGCAGGGAACAAGGGAGACCCTGACTCAAACAAGGTCAAGGCGAAGGCTGACACCCAAGTTTATCCTCATGAAGGCCATGTCTCACACACACACTCACACACAAAGGGCCAAACCTCAGCACCATGACAGGTGTTCAAGATCATTCTCCACTATATAATAGGTTTGAAGCCAGACTGGCCTACACAAGATGCTGCTTCAACCACCACACCCTGTCTCTAAAAGAAGTTATGAGGTCCAATCCGTTTGGGCTGCCAAGGACTTAAGGCCTTTGACGCTCCTTCCTGATCCCCAGCCACAAGATATTCTCTCAAGGCTCCAACTGCTATTGCCTTTTTCTCCACTAGATGGGGTTCTTCTCCTTGGCTGCCTGGAGAAGATAAGCTTGGGATGGAAGGAAGCCCAGGCTGTCCAGGAGGAGCCTGCTCACCCACTGGGCCGAGTCCTCATCCAGCCAGGGATGGGGTGGAAGCCAAAGCGGCTTGCCAGGCCTGGCGAGGGCACCATGTGCCCAAAGAGCCTGGCCCACACCCAGCCTTAAGACAAGGGGCCCATTCAGGGTTCTCTGCCCTGCCTCCAAGCCGCCACCCGGATCCAGCCCACAGGAGAGGACACACTGGGAAGCTGGGGGTGGATCCTCACACTCACCAAAGACTTCATTGTTATCCCCCTACCCCCCTCCTCACACTGCCAACCACCAGCACGTGGGTAGACACCGCCCCCTACCTCTTTCCCTAGGCCAGCCTGCCTGGCCTTTCCAGGGACCAGGACCATTCCAGCACCATTTCAATCACCTTCTCCAGTATGGACAAGGGATCTTAAGGGAACTGTGTATGGGTGGGTCGGGGGTGCGGGGGGGGGTGCCCACACAGGTCTGAAAATAAGCAACACCACACTAACCTCCATATTCAAGTTTCTTCAGATTTTTTTTTAATTATAATTATTTTAATAACAACCTGAATCCCAGAAGTTGAAGATACTGTCCATACACCCTCCCCTGGGCAGAGGAGAGGGGGCGCTTGGCAGAGACAGGGTAGAGGGGGGGTGGGACCTGCCAGGGACCCTCCAAATCTTTCCAGGCCATCTACTGCTTGGGGAGGGGGAGGTCCCCAGAACACTGATACCTTGGGAAGGAGGTGACGTTGGATTCTTTCATGGATGAGAGGCTTGAGATAAGCACCCCCTCCTGGATTTTCCCTTTTCCCGAAATGCCTGGGGACTCTTGGGGAGACCAGCTGGGAAGGAGCAGGGTGATATTGAGCCTTTAACTCCCATCCCTGGGTGTAGGGGTTGGGTGTAGGCATTAAAGCTACATAGGAAAAGGGGGCAGGCGGCTGGCACGGGGCCCAGCGGCCAGTGGCAGCCCCCCAAAGGCACATTGTGAGGGAAAGGAGGCTCAGATGGAAGGCCCATTGGGTGCAGAGGGCCCGAGCCGTGGAAGCCCAGAGGATGGCAGCTGGGCCAGCTGCTCCGGGCTGGCCAGGGCGCGTAGCAATCCATTTTCCTGCTCCAGCGCGGCGTTCCGCTCGGCCAGGTCCCGGATCTGCTCCTTTAGTACCTCTACCTCTTCTCGTACGGCAAACATGAGGTGGGACTTCACCAAGTCCTGAACCCCAGGAACAAAAAAATCATCAGGCCCCCGGGCCACCTCCGACTGCATCCCAGGGAACCCTCGGGAAGTACTTAGGACATACCCAGTCCCCTTTGCGCAAACAAGAGGACGCAGGACAGTGACAGCATTGGGGCCAAAGGATGAGGGATAAGGCGCAGACAGGGATGGAGCGCAGAGGTTAAGAAGTCAAAAGCAAGCAGGGATGGAGGGTAACAGGAGTTTGTATTCCCGAGTAATGGCGGAAGAGATGGACAGAGCGCGCTGCTCGAGGGCCTCCTGGGACCCAAATGTCTTCTTACCATGGCTTGTTCTATCTTGTTGTCGATGCCAACCAGGCTTCCAGAGCCACTGGAGAAGACACAGGGAGGTACAGGTTGAGGAGGAGGAGTCAAGTCAGGTCCGCTACTGCCTTCCAGGTGCTCCTTGCTCTATAAACACCCAGCCTACACCCCACCCCGTGCCCAAGGTACCTGTGACAGTAGAGAATCAGAGGAAGAAGGCTTTTGTCCATCCCCCGGCGGGATGAAGGTCGATGCCCAGGTCCCCCCAGCCCCTGGTGGGAAGGAGGTCCCAATGCCCCTCGGATTGGGGATGACCCCCGTGGGGAGCACGGGGAAGACACACAGCCCCTTTTTCGGGGTGCGCCTGGTGCCATCCCTACCACTCGAGTCTCATAAGATGATACCAAGGACTTCACAGAGACCCCTGGCTGGGACATTCCTGACGTAAGGATCATCAGTATCCACTCCTAACCAAAGGGCCGTGTCAGAGGGGATGCCTGGGGGGCTCAGAGCCCCCCTGGGCAAAGCAGAATTCTGTGGATGCCAGGCAGGCAGAAAGAAGTCAGGACCTACCAAGTGCTGGCCTGAGAGATATACACCCTGCCCGCCCCCTCAGGGCAAGGCACAGCTGCTATTGGTTCCTCGTGGACACGGGGACCCCCCTCCCTTGGCTCCACAGTGGGCGGGAATTCCCAGACACACATGGTCTGTGCCAGTGTCCCCTTCTCACCCTGGCACCACGCCCAGATCGGAGGGGAAGGGGAGGTGAAGTCAGCTGGTGAGTCTTGTGTGGGAGAGGAACTATGGGACAAGAAGACCTGCCTGGGGAGAGCCTAGGAGGCATGTCCCCTAACTATGTATGCCTTGCTTTCTGTCCTGTCTGGATCAACCATGGCCTCCTACAGCTTTCCCTCAGGGAAAGGGAACAGACAGAGGGGTAGATGGGGGACGGGGACAGATATATTTATGAGCACAGCCCGCTAAATCCATAGTGTATATATTTTATACAAAAGCCACCTAGGACAGAGGGCCCCCCACTTCCTTCAGTGATGGAGAGAATGAGGAATGGTTTCCATAGCAACAGAATCCCTCCATTCCGCCCCCCCCATGCAGCCTGTAAATGAAAGGCAGCCTGTATAGGATCTGAGACTTGGATGTGGTCTTGCAATGGGTCATGGATTCAGAAAAGAGGGGAAAAAAAAGTAGGAGTGGGGGTGGACATGGGACATTGGATAGAGAAGCAAAGACTTATTAAATCAGTAGTTGAGTTAAATCAGCCAGTTGTAAGGCCTGGCTGCAGTTTGTTCAGTGACCACCAGAGGGCAACTCATGCCTGGCTCAAATGCCCCAGGGCTCAGACTCCTGATTGGCACCAAGAGAAAATGTCTCAAGCCCCTCTGGTTACTCAGGACTTTCTAGGGTCCCCTGGCCCTGCTCCAGCCTCCAATGTCTTCTCTGTGGCCACCAGAGAGGGAAAGACAGTTCTTTCCGTTACCTAAGCCCCGCTTCTGCTGCCCCTGAGACACGGGGTCCTCAGCCCTGTTCCCTCCCAAAACCAGGGTGCCACTTTGCTCCATAGATGGCTGGCTCCGTGTAGTCCCTCCTACACTGGCTGACGGCTCCAATCCGCTTTCCTACAGGGGGATCTATACTAAGTCCAAGGTGACCCTAGCATGAGGCCCTGCCTTCAGAAAGGGAGCTGGGAATTTTCCATTTCCTGGCCAAGCTCTGAGTGCAGGAGGCGCTGACAGGTAGGACACCCAGGAAGTGACTGGGCTAGAAAGTGTGGAATATTAGTGACTAAGGACACCTGAACCCCCCCCCCCCCAACAACAGAGGACAAATGTAAGAATGGAGGGAGGGGGCAGAGAGGTTAGGAGAGAGGTCAAGTGTGCTTGCCCATGGGTAAAGGCTCTAGGCACCCACGCTGACAACCTAAGTTCCATTCCCAGAGCCTACATGATGGAAAGCAAACAGACTTCCCCATATTGCCCTCTGATCTCCACAAGCCTGCCATATTGCACCCGGACACAAGTGTGTAAGCATGAACACACACACGCACATACACACAAACAGACAGTGGAGGAGAGGGCAAGTAGCCAAGGCCAAATCTGTTTTCAAGCCACTTAAATCCACAGTACTTGGGAGGAGAGTCAGGCTACATAATTAAAAGCTCAACATCCTTCTTCCAATACAGAGACACCAAAGATGGACAGACGTACCAGAATAGAAGTGTGAGCCCTGCTTGGCGGACACTCAGACACACATGCCAAGTTAAATCTTCTACCCTTGCCAGAAATAAAGGAATAATACAACAACCAACATTTGTTGGCTGATTGATGGCTATTTTTTGTTTGTCTAGCTCAGGAGTTTTTAAAAGCACTTCCCCCATACCATTCTAGCTCTAACAACTTGAAGAAACGAAGGTTCCAGAAAGTGAAGACCTCCCTTTGATTTCCTGAGTGATACGTTAGTAAGAAGAGTTCTTGGGCAAGGCTGCCCCATGTCCCTACACAACTTTTCGAATGAGAATGAGATAGCCCTTTTCCCAAGATACTTTGCCATTGTCCCCCAAACTGCTAACACTCTCCAACAGGCCAGGCCATGATTTCAAATGTAAATAGCACCCCCTGGGGGTTGTTCAGGGCACAACATGACTGAAGACAGCAACTCTGCAGGACCCTTGGGGAAGAGAGCATCTCTTGAGGCTGGTCTTTGCCTCTGAAGGTCAAGTATGAGAATTACAGGATAACATGTCTGTCAAGAGTTGAGGATGTTTAGTTCCTGGGGATGTTGGCTGGCTTAGCTCCCCACATATGTTCTGGGAGCATTCAGAGGCTGGGCCTGAGGCCAAGAAAGTGGTATCCAGCAACCCTGTCTATACTTTCTCCCAGATCTGATTCTGTACTGCCTTTCTGGGGAGGCAGGGCAGGTCTGGGCCAGGGAGGGGGAGGAGCTGGCTCTTTGTCCCAGTTACTGAGCTGCCCCTGCCTGTCTTTGCAAAAGGACATCCTAAGGACCACTGCTACCTCCTTCTCTTAGGACACACACACTCCAAGAGGAGACTGAGTGACCTTGAACAGCTTTCCGAAAACCCTTGTCTCTTGAGTCACATTGTTTTCATCTGGGAAGTGAGGAATCATGGGATTGCTTTTACAATTCATGAGGTAAGGGGGCTGGAGAGATGGCTCAGCGGTTAAGAGCACCGTCTGCTCTTCCAGAGGACCCGGGTTCGATTCCCAGCACCCACATGGCAGCTAACAACTGTCTGTAGTTCCAGTTCCAGGCAAACACCAAGGCAAATAAATAAATAAATAAATAAATAAACAATTCATGAGGTAAGCATGTAGAGGGGTCACCCAGATGGCTCAGTGGGTAAAGGCGCTTCCCACAGAGTATAATGACCTGAGTTGGAGCATCAGAACCTACAGGCTAGAAGGAGAAAACAGACTCCCACACACTGTTCTCTGACCTTTGACCTCTACCTCCACACAGTGGCTCCCATACATGTTAACATGTATGTATACATACATATTCATTCACAAACATGAAAAAAATTAAGTTAGCAGGGACCAGGGAGGTGGCTCAGTGGGTAAAATGCTTGAGTCATAAGGGTAAGGACCCAAGTTTGATCCCCAGAACCAAGGAAAAAAAGGGGGGGGCTGTGGCACATATTTATATTCTCAACTCTGGGGCGAGAGACAAGAGAATCCATAGGTCTCACTTGTCAACCAAGCCAATGAGACAGACAGACAGACACACACACACACACAACTACACAGAGAGATAGCTCCTGAGACAGACAGACACACACACAACTGCACACAGAGATAGCTCCTAAGACAGACAGACACACACACACACACACACACACACACACACACACAGCTCCTGAACTGTAATAATCAAAGTTGTCCCATGTGCACCCCCACATACACACTCACATGAACACATGAACACAACAGAGTGACACTGGAGAGAGGCTGGTGGTCCATGCCCATCACCTTCAGCTTCTCAGGAGGCTGAGGCAAAAGAATGGTAAGTTCGAGGCCTGCCTGGGCAGCTTAATGAGACTGCATCTAAAGTAAAAACCAAAAGCAGGAGGAAATGGGGGTAGGGGTGCGGCTCTGGTGTGTAGCTCAATGGTAGTCAGTGCTCATATGGTATCTATGAGGTCCTCAATCTCCAGTACCACAAAAAGCTAAAAGCAACAGAATTTTAAAAAGCACGGGACCCCAAGGAAAACACTAGACAAAATAACATGGCTTTTCTGCCTCAAGTCTCTGGGATTCACTTACTATACAACCGTGAATCAATAGCAAGGCATCTGCCCAAACATTCCTTATCACCAAGCATCTCCCACCCTATCTGAGATCACAGATCTTCCAAGCAGAAACAGTCCGAATTCACCAGCACCCTATTTTCCCATCCCGGATCTAAACACTGGGAAGGCACCCCAGCTCAACCTGGTCCTCAAGAACTTAACACCATAACCCATTTTTTCCCTCTCAAAAGGGAAACTTCCCGCCACGTGGAACTTTGCTCTCCTTCTAGCTCCAGGAGATATAGCAGACAGATGAGGTGGGGTCTACCCACCCCATTCCAAGCGGGTAGAGGAAGGCCCAACCCAAACCCGCTGGCCCAGCAGGATGAGGCATGAGGGGCTGGGTTGGGCCAAAGCCCCAGAGCCTTGAAGGCTGGGAGCAACCGGTCAGACTAGGACGTGCAGAGGGGGTGGGACAGAGAGGGGGAGGGGGGACCAGTCAAAAACTATGGAGGTTTCAACAGCTAGAACTCTGACAGAGGAGCCGGAGGCTGGCCTGAGAAAGGGGTAGAGGAGGGAGATGGGCCTTTTTGCCAGGGAACTTCCCAGATGGGGGGTGAGGGGGTGGAAAGTTGCTGAGAATAGCATCCCCGGGTGGGGAGTGGGGGGAGGGCAGGTGACTCTCTGGCCCTGGCTGACCTCACACCTCACACATTCCTGACAGCCAGCTGGAAGGCAGTCTAGAAGCTACCCTGCCTCGCCCTGCCCAGCACCAACCCCTAGTCTTGCAGTTCACATACTCCTGGCCACCCCTTTCTCTGTTTATGATCCCAACACCCTTACTACGCCTCGGGCCTCTTTTTTTTTTTTTTGTGGGCCTGGGTCTAATTCCAGAGCACGGTAGCACCAAGGGGGGAGATGGGAAGGAAAGCTCTTCATCTGCAATGGGTCTCCTGGACACACATACTCATTTAGCACCATTGCCTTTCCAACAGGAAGTCCCTCCTTTCAAGGGCCTCCAACAGGAAGTCCCACCTCTCCAGCTAGTAAAATTGGAGGCTTCCTAGCTCTTCTCCCTAGCCCCTATTTGACTTGGTCTATATTTCTATGAATATTGAAAGCAAAAGTCTGCCCACCAGGCCATCAAATGAGGCATTCACCTCTAATAACTAAGGTCAATAGAACTGTACATTTCTAAGCTGCCCCTTTGGCACCAGGCATTGCTGTCTCTGGACTCCTTCTAGGTATGTTGGTTGCAACCTCTCAGAGAATAGAACTTTAAATAACTCCTTCCTACCCACCTCCTTTCCTTGGTTGATTTTTTTAAGGGGGGGGGGTGTTGAGTGGTGTGGTTTCATATATCCCAGGCTGGTCCCTAAAGTTGTTATGTAGTTGAGAATGACCTTGAACTTCGGATCATCCTGCCTTCACCCCCACCCCAGTGCTGATAATATAAAACATGCACTACCAACCTAGTGTACGCATCTGCTGGAAATCCAGGGCTTCATACATTCCAGGCCAAGTCTCTAACAGCTAAGCTACATCCCCAGGCCCCAACACACAAGGTGTTGTTTTGTTTTGAGACAGGGTGGAATTCACTATGTAACCCAGGCTGGGTTTTGTTTTGATTTGGGGTTTTTTTGTTTGTTTGTTTTCTCTGGGTAGCCCAGGCTGTCCTGGAGCTTACTCTGTAGACCAGGCTCACCTCCAACTCACAGAGACCTGCCTGCCTCTGGCTCTGGAATGCTAGAACTAAAGGTGTGCACCACCGCCACCACCCACCCACCTCTGGTTTGGGTTTTTGGGGGGTTTTGTTTTTGAGACAGGGCAGACCTGGCTGACCTGGAACTCTGTAGACCAGGCTAGCCTTAAACTCAATTCATATCCTCCACTTACTGCAGTTAAGGGTGTTACAACCCTGCCAGTTGTAAACCAAACGTGATCCTTTTGTCTCAACCTCCCCAGTGCTGGGGCTACAGGATTGACCTACCATACTCAGCTCCCTCCCACCATTTTTTGAGGCAAGGTGTGTCCCTATATAGCCCAGGTTGGCCCTGAATTTGAAATCCTACTCTGGCCTTCTGAATTCCCCGATCACAGGTGTGCACCAAGTCACCACACCGGCAAGCAATGCTTTGCTGGTACTAGATATTCTTGGGCCCTAAAGTAGTCTATGTGGATTATAAGGATGTCATGCCACAATCCTGGAGGACCCAAGAGCATCCTTTTCTCCTTAGTGATGGGAGTAAAAGGAGATGTAAATGGGAGAAGATACCAATTGCCTATTCTTTTTCTTGAGAGAAGGTGCAGTATAGTCTTTACTGTTCATGTAGCACTGGAGATTAAACCCAAGTTCTTGTGTGTGCTAAGCCAAGAGCTCTACCCACGAGCCACATCCCCAGCTGTCTCCCCCATCTCTTCCTCATTTTCTATTTTGTTGTTGTCCTTGTTTTGTGTTTTGAGACAGGGTCTCACTATGTAGCCCTGGCTATCCTAGAACTCCATCTGTAGACCAGGCTGGCCTTGAACTCACAGATCCTCCTGCCTCTGCCTCCTGCTAGGATTAAAGGCATATGGGCCCCATTTTCTATTTTTAGATGCAATACATGTGCCAATGAATTTGATTCCTAAGGCTGGCAAATGACCTCTAGATCTGCAAGAGTTCTGAAATCTGACAATGACTTCTTTCTAACTCAAAAACTTAGCAGCCCTGAGCAAGGAGTCTTACCTAGCTCTCTCCACAGAAAGAGAATGGGTCCTAAGTGAAATTCACCCAGTGAGAATACCCCTCCTAGGTCTGTTTAGACCCTTTCAAGTTCTCCTAAGGAGAGGGACATATACTGGGCAGAGACGTGCAGACATGACACCAGGTGTCACCGTCATGGCTCTCACTTACCTGTCATCATCACTGTCTAGATGACCACTGATGGCGAACATGGAACGTGCCAGGCTGAGGCTCTGGGCTGCTGCGGCTCCAAGGGGGTCTGGAGACTTGTGGACCAGGCTGGCATCGAAGTAGAGGGCTGGGGAGCTGGGGCGAGAGTCGATTGAAAGCACCTGGAGGCAGAGGAGTGGGAATCATCACATGGGTGGGGGGTGGGGACACAGCTCGGTGGCAGAATTCGTGCTTAACATACTCAATGGGTTTCACCCAGCACTGAAATAAAAAGGAGTAAAATGGGGGGCTGGAGAGATGGCTCAGCGGTTAAGAGCACCCTCTGCTCTTCCAGAGGACCCGGGTTCGATTCCCAGCACCCACATGGCAGCTAACAACTGTCTGTAGTTCCAGTTCCAGGCAAACACCAAGGCAAATAAATAAATGAATAATAAATAAATAAAGTTTTTTTTTTTTTTTTTAAAAAAAAGGAGTGGAATGGGTGGGGAGGAAGACATTAGGGATGTAGTTCAGTATTGAGAGGACAGAGAAAAGAGAGAGGCCTACCACCTTCCAATTTGCACTTATATCTAGGTATCTTCCTCTCTCTCCACCACCCCCATCTCTTCCTAACCCTATCACCCTCCCCTCTTTTAGACTTGCTGGAAACAACAGGCAGGTACTGGGGGTGGGGGTGGGGATATGTTAAGATGTGAGGTGGTATCCAAAAAGAATACTCATTCTTACCCTCAGCCAGGACTCCCAGGTAGAGGACAGTATACTTAGATAGTGAGTATCTCTTTTGGAATAAGGTCTCCTGTAGCTCAGGCTAGCCTCAAACTGACTATTTAGTGGAGGCTATCTCCCAAAGGCTGGAGCTTTAAGCATGCACCACCACACTCAGTTTACGAGATGCTAGGGATCAACCTCGGCTCTGTGCATGCGTAGGCAACTGAGTTAATATCCTCAGAGCTCCCTCCTCCCCGGCCTTCTTTTCTGTGACAAGGTCTCACTTTGTAGCCCAAGCTGACCCAGAACTTGCTAATGTAGGCCAGGCTGGCCTTGAACTTGTCACCTACCTCTGCCTATCCCCAGTTGTATGCCTTCTTAAAGCCACTCAGATGTCGGTACCTTACAGAGACACTTCCTCACACCTTACTAGTCCGCTGAACACTTTCACTGTTTAATAGCATCTAGCACAACTTGAAAATTAAAGTATTTATTGCAACTCCCCTGCTGGAAGGTATATTTGTTCTGTGGTTGTCTGTAGAATGAAGGAATCCTCAGAAACTGCTTCTACACACACACACACAGACACACACACAGACACACACCCCTACCCTGGAGGTGGCTGCTTCTCTCAGACTTTTAGGACTAGGGATGAAGTTCAAAGACTGTCTATTCTGCCATTCTGAGGGGGAGAGGGAACGACCCTGGGTGTGGAGCTATAGAACCCAATGGGGAGCAGCTGGGGGCAGCTGCACAGGGCGTAGGTGACAGAAACTGAACAAGAGGCCTGTGTGAGGGCCCAGCGGCTCCACCTCAGGAAAGCCAACCGAGTAGACAGTGGTCAAGAGGGAGAGAACACGGGAAAGGAGGCACAGATAACCCTCAACCCTGGTCCTCTGTGCCTCCCTCAGCCTTTTTTGAGACCATGGAACCGAACGGAGTCAAACTCTGAGGCGGGTAAAGAGACAGTTACAGGAAATGATTGAGGCAGATTGGGAGGAAGGAAGGGGGTTGGGGACACTGTGAGGAGAGAGACGGGGTCTATAAGCCTAGGGGAGGTCAGGCTGGGCTTAGAAGTAGAGCAAAGAGGGTCATCAAGACGGCTGGGGGGAGAGGGGTGGGTTTGCTGCCAAGTTCAACAACCTGAGTTTGATCTCACGTGCAGAGACCTACGTGGCGGGAAGGCCGACCTGACTCCCATGCTGTCCTCTGACCTCCACAGGCACACCGAGGCATGCATGTGCCCACACACGTTCACACAGAAATTAAATAAATAAATGTAACAAAAGTAGGGCAGAGAGCCACTGACAAATCTGCCCTAGGATAGTGGAGGGACAAGGACCCGGCAATGGCACCCTATCCAGGGGACAAAAACAACCAACCAACAAACAAAAAACACTTCAGAAAGATGGGGAATTCCAGTGAAATGGGAAGCTAAGGGCAGGAGAGGGTGGGAGAGCTGGTCCTAACCAGTTCTAACAGGGCTCGGGCTGAAGATATTTTTACACTGTGGTTTGAGCCAATGGCCAGGAGGGGACAGAACCTTCCTCTTCACACTCTGCCTCCTCCTGGCAGCCAAGGTGTTATTTTCTCCACAACAGAAACATCCAACTCTCTCATCCCTAAGTACTCAACACACACACACACACACACACACACACACCAGGGAACCAGGCATCCTGCCCCCAGCCCAGACTTGCAGGCAGCTTCCTCTTTTGGAGACAGGAAGCAGAAACAGAGGATTTAACCCCTTCCCCCCTGTCTCCCCACCTCCCACCCCATGGTTACTGAGGTCACCCTATCTGTCACTCCTGGAGAAGCAAGCCTAGGTAGTGGGTACTGAGATGACTACCCCAATTTCTCAGCGAAACTGCCTTGCAATAAAACAGAAACTGGGGTTGGTCTGGTGGCTAGTGGGAAGAATAAAGACCCAGAGGAATGCCTACCTTTTATGGCTGCCCCAAAACCCTGCCAGCTCCTCCCCTCCAGGACCTAGGCAGCCACCCAGCTGGAGCCTCCACCCTCATCACCTGGAGCCAGAGGAGGTAAAAGCTAAAGCAGGCAGGCCACATAGGCCACAGGCTTTATGGAAACAGTCAAGGCTAAGGGCAACAATTTAAAAGCCACAGAGAGAAAGGGGGAGGGGTGGACAGACAGACAGACAGACAGACAGGAAAGAAAGAGAGAAGGAAAAGGAAGAAAAAGGAAAGAAAGAAAGGGAGGAATGCAGAATATAGAAGGGAGGTTGGAAAAAGAAAAATTGTTTTTAGTGTACAAATTGCTGAAATGGAATAGAGACTTAGGAGGGTGGGGAGGGCAGGATGGAAATGGAAGCAAGGATATAGGTCACACCCCCCTTCCGGCTCTCTCTGACCCTCTTACCTTCCCGGTCTCCTCTGCACCAACTAACTCCATCCTCAGGCGCACCGCTCCATCTCTTCTCCGTGACAGTGGAGGGGTTCCCGCTGCTGAACCCCCAGACTCCACTTCTACCCTCAGGGAGGGCAGGGGCTGAGCACTATCTCCAGTCCCAGGCCCTGGGGGGCGTTGCTGGGGTGGAGAGGCTGACAGCGGGGGTGTCTCCACCTTGGCCTTGCCAGTGGGTCCTGCCAGCTGGCCCAACCCCCCAGTGAAGGAGCGGGCCTGTGGTCCAGGAGAAGTGGGGGGCGGGCGGAGCCAAGAGGTGGGGCCCTGAGACAGGCCCGGCTGCGGGATAGGGGTGCTTATGCCCAAACTAGTCAGCTCCAACCTAGAATCCAACGATCTGCCTCCGGTGCCTCCTGAGGCCCCTCGAATCCCCTCCAGAAGCCGGCCAAAGCTGGGGGGCTCCAGATCTCTCTCGTAAACATCCACACACGTCCACCGACCTCGACGATAAGGCTCTCCCAAGCCTTGGGGCAGTTTCACCACCCGGAAACGCGAGGCAGGGGCTCCAGGTGGTGGGGAGCCATTCCGGGGGGTGGCCCTGCCCCCTGGATCAGGGTTGGGGTCACCATTGGGGAGGCGGGGCGGGGGTCCAGCAGGACTCGGTGTGGCAGGGGAATCCGAAGCCCCTGGGCTTGCTGGGACCTCATAGTCCGTGGTGACGCTGGTGATCTGAAAACTGCTTTTCTTCTTACCACCACTCATGGTCCCTGGGGCTCCGGGCTAGGCTCGGGTGGGGGAGGGGCTGGGCTCCGGGAGAGGGGCTCAGGCACCTCTGGAACAAGGGGGCCACATGGCAGGGACATCGGGGCCCCTGGGGACGTCTGGGTCCGACATGGCAAGGAGGGCCTGGTGGGAACTGGGGGTGCCTGGTTAGTGACTGGAGTACAGGGGAAGGGGAGGTGGCAGGAGGGGGGGGGAGCAGAGGCAGGTTTTTCCTGCTGCTGTCGCTGCCGAAACCCCAGAGCTGAGCTTGCAAACTGGAGAGAGAGAGAGAAAAAAAAAAAAGAGAGAGAGAGACAGAGTGAGTGTGTGTGTGTGTGTACGTGAGCAAAAGAAAAGCAAGGGCCAAACCACCTCCGGGGCTTCCTCTCGGGGGAGGAAAAAAGAAAGCCACTAGAGAGACCCAGAGACAAGTACACATGCCAGACCAGAGCAGGAGGGACCCAACTCAGAGCACCCAGATCAGGAAGAAGCAGCTGGGACCCCAAAGTTGGACATTTCTTGCTTGAAATCCAAAGTCGTCCTCAACACGGGTCTCCAGGGCCAGGGGCAAAAGAGGGGTGCGGTGAACCGGCTCCACCCCTGCAAGGGCCACCCTGGGGCCTCAGCTGAGCCTCAAGCCCACCCCACCCCCATCCAGCTCCCCCATCGCAGCTTAGGCACTGCCCGCCAAGCCCAGCGCCCCGCCCAGCCCGGGAGTCCTACCTACCTCTCGGGCCTCGGCCACCGAGCTGAGCTGGAGAGAGGACCTGGGGACTAAAAATGTCCCTTTTTTTATTATTATTATTTCTAGGGCCTCTTGGGCCCCTGAGCAATGCAGGCCACGGTAGACGGCAGTCAAGGGCTACCTAGTGCTCTCCTGCGTTTGCATCTCAGTCTGCGAGGCATCTCCGTGGAAAGTTTGCAGTTGAGACGAGAAGAAGCCGGCGCTTCCACGGTGGAGCCCAGGCGCGGCCACGGTTAGCACTCCGCGGGTCTTGCTGGTGGCTGTGGGAGGGGGCGGCTCAGCCCCCCCTCTGGCTCCAGGTCCCTTGAGTGGCTCTCTCTCAATGCTCCTCCCACGTGGCCCCACTGGATTATAACTAACTCTCCACTCCTCTGCTCCGCTCCGACTCGGTCTCCGTCTCGGCCTCTCTCTTTCTGGGCTGTTGACAACCCCCACACCAGGAAGTCCTGCCTTCTCGAGCCTGCTCACTGCTCCTCTCCTCCTCCTCCTTCCCCTCTTCCTCCTCCCTCCTCCCTCCTCCCTCCTGAGGCTCCCTGCCAGCTGGCACCGAGCCAGATCTGCCACAGCCGCAGCCGCAGCTTACAGTTGCTGCTGCTGCTGCTGCTGCTGCTGCTGCTGCTGCTGCTGTTGCGTCCCTAAACTTGCCCCTTTAACCCTACACCTGCCGGGGATCCAACCAGTTCTTCCTCGGAAGGAGGGGCGTGGAGGGAGGAGGAAAAATAGGAGGAGCCTGCGGGAGGCCAGGGATTCCCTTACTTGTAGGCTTCTGCTGCCATTGGTCAACTGGCTCGCCCAAAGAGTCGCAGGGAACGTGCTAGACATGTTCTGGGTACCTGGTTGTCCATAAATACCTAGTAAACGTTACCGTGTGGCTGTGGTCTCTGGTTTTTCACCGTGACTTCACGAGAAACTCTCCCTCCCTTTCAAAAGCGGGTGGTTATGAAAATTTTCAAACATGCCCCAAAGTAGAGGAAATAGGATAATGAACGCCCACACGCGCCATCATGGACTTATGACAATTATCAGCTCTATCCAATCCTGTTTCATCTCTCCAATAGCTTTTTCTCGGATTTTGCTGTAGTATTTGAATTTTTGTAGTTTAGTGTGCGTGTGTGTGTGTGTGTGTGTGTCTGTCTGTCTGTCTGTCTGTCTGTCTAGAGGTTAACTTGCAGGAATCAGGTCTCCCACTATATAGGTCCCAGGATGGAATAGTGTCAGCCATCCGGCTTGGCGGCAAGTGTCTTTATCCGCTGAGAGCCATCGTGTCTATCGTGTCTATCCTGTTTCTGTATTTGTTTTGTTGGTTTGGTTTTTTTTTTTGGGGGGGGAGGGGTTGGAGAAAGGATTTCTCTATGTAGCCCCGGGCTGTCCAGGAACTTGCTCTGCAGATCAGGCTGGCCTTGAACTTAGAGCTCCACCTGCTTCTGCTTCCGGACAGCTGGCGCTAAAGGTGTGAGCCACCACCGGGCTCTGTTCCTGAATTTGAAGTCCAACCTCTGCTACGGTGTTACTCCTTTTCTTAAATGAGAACATGGAGAAGCAGGATATCTAAAAAGGCTGTTGGTGATAGGACAGACATGTCTGTGGCATATGGGCACATGCATGTGCAATTGCACACCCGTGTGTTTGTTAGCTAGAGGAGCACATTGGGAGTCCTACTTTATCACTGTCCACCTGACTCCAAGACAGGGTCTCTCACTAAATGAGAGCCAACAAGCCACAATAATTCTCCTATCTCTATATTCCACAGCAATGGGATTTTAGGCACATGTGACCATACCTGGCTTTTTATTCTGGTGCTGAAGATTTGAAGTCAGGTCCTCATGTTAGTGCTGCAAAAACCTTTACCTGCTGAACCATCTCCTCAGCCCAGAACAGATATTGCTACACATTTGTCCTTATCTGTCTGATAGACACATAGTTAGACCTGAAGGTGAACTTGCTCAGCTCTATCTCCCCAGGATGATTGGACACACACCTGGGTCCACAAAACTACCCCATAGGTGTACCTGAAGACCAGTTCCATCTGGCCATAGGCAAAGACCCCCTTCCCACCTCTAACCACCTCTCCCATACTATCCCTTAATCTTGATGAAGGAGAATACACACACACATAAAGGGTGTACTCTGTGCCTGGCATAAAAAAAAAAAAAACAAACTCCCAACTGCCATTTTTCTTTCTTGGCACTCATAGCTGGCATTCTGAACAGGAGTCTTCCAGCCAAAGCAGGATCTAAAGGCAGCATCTGCTGTCACTCAGGAGTTTGGAAGGAGATAAGGTCTAATTAATTCTATTCAGACAGAACTGTGCTTAAGTCCTAGCTGGGGGTGGCAGTGCATGGACATGCCTATAATTTCAGATCTTGGGAGGTGTGGCCTAGAGGCAGGTGGGTGAGGAGTTCAAGGTCAGCCTCAGCTACATGAGATTCTACTTCAATAGCAGCAGCAGACAGGAAGAAGGAAGAATCCTTGGTTAGGCTAGAGGTATAGTTTAATAGAGTGTCTGCTTCATGTAAGTCCTGGGCTCCTTCTCTAGCATCAGTAAACCAGGTGTAGTGGTACACATCTCTAATCCCAGCACTCTAGAGGTTATTCTTGGTACATAATGACTATCAGGCTAGCCTGGGCTATGTAAGACTCAGGAAGTGTTAGCATATGCCTTTAATCCCAGTATTTAGGAGGTAGAGGCAGGTGGATCTCTGAGTTCAGGACCAGCCTGGTCTACATATTAAGTTCTAGGACAACCAAGGCTACACAAAGAAACACTGTCTTAAAAAATAAAATAAAAAAATCTGCCCCCCAAATTTTTAAGCCTTCACATTATCTCATAGGGAAAAAAATGGGGTGGATGTAGAGATTCAGTAAAAGAAACTGAGGCTCAGAAGCATCCACTTACTTGTCTAAGGCAAAATTTGAGATTATATAAGGATACCTAGGCTCTTGGCTTTAGTTCACATAATTTTTTTTTTTAAAGACAGGGTCATATGTAGCCAAAGTAGCTAAATAAACTCCTGACCCTTATGCCATTATTAAAGAATTACAAATGTAAGCCACACCTGGCACTCGTGGAAAATTCTAATCTAATTGTTGTGGTAATGGTGACTGTGCTAGCCAAACTACACTCCCAACTCTCTTTTTACTTGTTTTTGATAGGGTTTCCCTATGTAGCCCTGGCTGTCCTGGATATTGCAGTGTAGACCAGGCTGGCCTCAAACTCAGAGATCTGCCTGCTTCTGCCTCCAAAGCATTGTAATTTAAAGTCAGGCACTACCACAGCCTGGCTCCTCTTTTTTGAGGCAGGCTCTCAGTAAATTGCCCAGACTGGCTTTGAACTAACAATATAACTCAGGTAGCCAGGCTGGGACTAAAGACATGTGCCCTCATTGGGCTCTTCTAACCCCATTTTAAGGTTAGACAAATATTTTTTTTTAAATAATTTTTTGATGATTTTTTTTCCTCTTTCCTTTTTTTTTTTTTAAACTTTATTTATTTTTTTTTATTTGCCTTGGTGATTGCCTGGAACTGGAACTACAGACAGTTGTTAGCTGCCATGTGGGTGCTGGGAATTGAACCCGGGTCCTCTGGAAGAGCAGAAGGTGCTCTTAACCGCTGAGCCATCTCTCCAACCCCGACAAATATTTTTTTTAAAGCACTTTCTAGCTGGATGTGATTGCATACACCTTTAATCTCATCACTCTGGAGGCAGAAGCAGGTGGATCTCTGAGTTCAAGGCCAGCCTGGTCTATAGCACTGAGTGCCAAAACATCCAGGAATACACAGAAAAACCTTGTATTGAAAAACCAGAAAAAAAAAAGGGGGGGACTGGAGAGATGGCTACCCTTTAAGAGGATCTGGATTCAATTCCCAGCACCCACCTGGCAGTTCATGACTGTCAGTGATTCCAGTTCCAGGGGATCTGACACCCTCACACAGACATACATGCAAAACACCAGTGCACATAAAATAAGTATTTCAAATACTTATTTTACTTATTCAATTTAAATACTTATTTTTTTTAAACTTTTTTTTTTATTTATTTGCCTTGGTGTTTGCCTGGAACTGGAACTACAGACAGTTGTTAGCTGGCATGTGGGTGCTGGGAATCAAACCCGGGTCCTCTGGAAGAGCAGACGGTGCTCTTAACCGCTGAGCCATCTCTCCAGCCCCTAAATACTTATTTCAAATACTAGTGCAGGAAATAAGATGCTGCCGAAATTATTTAAATGTATTATATAAGGATTAATATTTACTAAAGGGTTAAATAAGTATTTATAGATATAAGGCATCTTTAATGTAATTTTAGGAGAATTGGAACTTTTGTGCTGGATGTTTGATCTTCTCCCAGAGAAAAGCAGGAACAAACAGGAAGGCAAGTCAGTGTTCCCAGGTCTCCATCAATCTTGGCCATGCCCCCTCGGGGGCTGGATCTTTTGAGGTCGCTAGGATTTGCCAAGGTCACTAACTTTTTTTTGAGTAACATTTAAATGTCACTACAAATAAGAATAAATACATCATTAAAAAAAGAAAACCCAAAAAAGAGCAATTCCTGTGCCCCCACCCCATCTATTTATTCTTTATCTTTTTGTTAAAATTCATCACACACACTTTATTTTTATTAGCCAGGTCCTAAAGTCCAAGGAAGAAACTTCTCACATACCCTCACTCCTCCAGACCTGAACCCTATATGGGGCTCTTTTTTTTAATATTTATTTTTATTTTATGTGAATTGGTGTTCTGCCTGCTTGTGTAAGAGTGTCAGATCTTGGAATTACAGACAGTTGTTAGCTGCCATGTGGATGCTGGGAATGGAACTCAGGTCCTCCGGAAGAACAGTTAGTGCTCTTAACCACTGAGCTATCTCTTCAGCCCCTATATGGGGCTCTTGACTTATAAAGTGCTTACAATCCCTCTTCCTTTTTTTTTTTTTTTTTAAACTTTATTTATTTATTTGCCTTGGTGTTTGCCTGGAACTGGGACTACAGACAGTTGTTAGCTGCCATGTGGGTGCTGGGAATGGAACCCGGGTCCTCTGGAAGAGCAGAGGGTGCTCTTAACAGCTGAGCCATCTCTCCAGCCCCCCCTTTTTTTTTTAAAGATTTATTCATTTATTATGTATACAGCATACAGAAGAGGGTACCAGATGTCATCATAGATGGTCGTGAGCCACCATGTGGGTGCTGGGAATCGAACTCAGGACCTCTAGAAGAACAGTCAGTGCTCTTAACCTCTGAGCCATCTCTCCAGCCCCCCTCTTCCTTTTTAAGGGCTTTGTTTATACAGAGTCTCAGGTCTGCCACATTGGCTTCGAACTTGTGAAGCTGAGGATGACCTTGAACTGAAGATCCACTTCCACCTGAGGAATGCTGGGATCATAGATGTGTGCCATAGAGCCCCAAGCCTCCAATAATGTTAATTGAGGCTGGGTGAATTGAGGCATGGCTTGGACAAGTAGTGAGATTTGCTTGAGGCCACACGACCAACACACCCGAAAAGACTTTGCTGCATTGCAAAGCATCCACAGATACCAGGGATTAGGGTGTGCATACTTTGCAGGGATCCCATTTTTCTGTCCGTGGTGGGTACAGCTAAGGTCTTCTTGATGCTAATTTACTCAACCACAGAGCTATGTGTCAAAACTGATTCAAGCAAGGAATTTGACAACCGGCTGGTGGGAAAAGGTCAAGGGAGAGGAGGGGTGAGGTCACATCCCTAACCACTCCCAGGCCCGTGCCAAGAGTGGTCTCCAGTAGAAGCCAACCTGGTGTGCCCAGATCCTGACGGGCGGCGCCCACAGAGTCAAAGGTTAGTAGAGGATGACTTGGGCCGCGGGGGCGGACGTGCGGAAGACTTTGAGCCCCACACGATGGAACAAGGTCCGGGCGCCTGAGAGGCTGCGAGGGGAGGAGGCCCAGCATTAGGCCAGCCAACTCTCGTGCCCTCCCCTCACCTCGGGCGGGGTGGTGATGGGGACCCTGGGGACCCAGCAAGGACTAGGCCAAGAAAGCTGATCCCGGGAGCCGATCTCGGGGCTGCGGATTCGGAGCCCCTCTATCAGCTTCACGGCTTGGCAGCACCTAGGGACCGCAGCCGCAGCCTCCCACCCGGGAGCGCTAGGGCGCACAGGGTTCGCGGGTGGGTGCAACCTCCAGACTCCCGCTGGGGGGCGCTGCTGAGCACCCCGCTCTGCTTAGGATTTGGGAGACCCAACCCAGCACCGCCCGGTTGGGCTGGGGGGTTCGGGTCGGCTAGGACCAGACAGGCTGGGGAGCGGGACTGCTGCACCCCAAGACCTTCCTCTCAAGCTCCCTTGTGCGCTCCGCGGGCCCGGTGCCCTCCTCCCTAACCTGCTGGTGCAGCACCGCACAGCCGTTCCCGCTCTGTCCTTGGAGGGTGTGGAAGGGTGGGTTTGGGGCCGGGGGCGGGTCTGGGGGCGGACCCGGAGGCGGGGCTGTCTCTGCGGCAGGGCCCAGTTCGGCTCCCCCGGTCTCTCTCTGTCTCTCCTCCTCCCTCCTCCTGCTCCGGGCGGAGCCCGGCATGGGGGGGCCGGCTCCCGGCAGGCCAGGTACGGTGATGTAGAAACAGGGGAGGCTTCATGCGGGGAGGTGGTGATGGGGGGACTAGGGGCAGGGAGGATTGGCTGGGCGAGAGGCGGAGACACCCAGGGTAGCAGGACAAGGGGAAGAGGAGGGGGTGCCCCGGGAACCTGGGGGCCCTTGGATGGAAAAGGGGGGGATGAAGCAGGCCAGGTTTGGAACAAACTGGGGAAGGAGGAGGCCGGCTGTGAGGAGGGGCTGCAGGGAGGAGACGTGAGGCTGAAGGCGAAAGGGAGAGAGTCTGTTTGGGGGAAGGGACGCCAAAGCGCAGGTATGGAGGCCGCAGCCCAGAAGGTTGCCATGGGGCCAGACTGGAGACCCCCCGCCCTCGCCAGGGTGGGATTCAGGGGCGGGACTACTAGGGGGAAGCCGAGGTTCTCCCTAATTCTGGAGCAGAAAGAAGGTAGATTTGATTTGGGCCATCAGCTAGAGGAGGGAGGCAGAAACCATTGCTGAGGGACCAGGGAGCCGGAATAGAGGTGGACGGAGGTCCAGGCCCAGGATTGGAAAAGCGGGGACTCCTGGGAGTGAAGGTAGACGGATGGGTGGGATTTTAGTTGCCCAACTCAGTATCATCATCCTTCCTTCAGCATCCCTACCCTGTCCCAATGATCCCTCAGTAAGCCTCAGGGCCCAAAAGAGGGTAGCAAGCCTAACTGCCCCCCCCCTTCCCTAGCTGGGTGCAATATACTCAAGTAGGCCCGGAGCACAACTCCTTGTCTGTAGGTGTGGCCAGTTCCATAGCAGATTGTGCTACAAGTCTTGTGTTGATCGGTGGGTGTGTCGGTGGGTGTTTATGTCTGTGTTTGCTGTTCCTGGGTTTGTGTTTACCTATGCCCCTCTATGCCCGCCCCTGTTTGTAGATATATCTGGGGCGGGTGGTGTGTCTAAATATGCTGTGTGCCTACAGAGTTGCTGGATGTTTGTGAGGTCTGTCTGTCTCTGGTGGTTCAGGATGTATTTACACAGGATGGGAATCTGTGTCAACCTGATCTCCCCAGAGCGGCTCCAAACACCTTTGTCAGGGTGTGTGACTCTGTACATATAAGCTTCTATGTCTGTCTGTCTGTCTGTCTGTCTTGGGGGGGGGGTCCCATTGCCTGTATTGGATATTCTGTGCCTGTGATTTCCTCTTCGGAAGACCCAAATCACATCTCTGCTCCTTGTTCTCCTTCTCCAACCAAATTTTCTCCTTCTTACCCATTCCCTCTATCAAGTGGATCCGGGACCCAGGGAGGGCCGCCCCCCGGGCCTGGTGGCATTAAGCAGGGCCCCTCAGCCCCCACCTCTTGCCCCACGACATGAACCTTCTCTACCGAAAAACCAAGCTGGACTGGAGGCAGCACAAAGAAGGGGAGGCCAAAAGGAGGTAAGGCTGGGGCCCTAGACTGTCCCATGGCCTGTTGTACAGTCCCCTGGACCTTCCCCTGCCTGGGGCCCATCAGCCGTGTCACCAACGATAGCCCCCACCCCCAAATCAATTGGTTGGCCCCGGCCTTGTTCTTGGCTCCCTGAAAGAGGGGTATGGACAGTGGCATGCCTTCCAGCTTTGGAGAACCCTGTTGGCTTTTCCCTGTGCCCCCTTCGCCCCAGTCACGCCTCAATTCTCTTTCTCGTTATTTTAAAACTGGCTGCTGGCTTTGCCCTGTCACCTGACCTTGGAAAGGGCAGGCCCCACCACCGTCATCACGGGGGCTAGAGAGGGTCATTGTAGGGGCCTCGAGAACATTTACATCCCCCACCGAGTCTCCTCTGCTGGAGGAAGTGACTAAAGGTGTGTGTGTGTGTGTGTGTGTGGTGCATAGTGTTATCGCATTTATAGACTAGGTCCCAGAAGAGCCCGGTGGGGACCCCCACACCCGTCAGTCTTGCATCTCTACCATTTCTTTCCCCTTGCCCTCCCAGGAACCCAGCCTAGCCTCCCTCTGCTGCTTCCTCCTCCTCTTCCTTCCCCTTTGACTACACAGCCTCTTGGAGCCTGAGTCAGAACCCCCACCCAGCTCTCTTCTCCCTCTCACAACTGTGGAGTTTAATTCTTGTTGTTAATTAGATTAATCAGAGCGATCACTACAGCCATCTCTCCCTAATGAAGGGTTAGTAGACAGGGCCTTAATGAGCCCACCCCACCCCGCAGCATCTCTCTCTGCTTCTCAGTCAGCCGCCCCCCTTCACTCACCCAGGACGCCCCCCTTCACTCACCC